>JAODLL010005178.1:0-10696 GCA_026546735.1 Forbesichthys agassizii
CGATGGACAAGGCTAGGCCGCGGGTTCAGCTCCGGACAGCGCCACTGCCATGTCCTCGGCCACCTAATGCACCTCACGTGCAGTATCTCGCCTCTGCTTCCTGGGAGGAGGGTTAAGAGTCTTTCTCTTTCTCAGCCTCATCTACTCCTTCGACTTCCTACCCGCCTGGCTGCGTCGTCTGCTCTCCACACAACTGGCTTCTCCATCGTGTCTCTACTCATCGCTCCCCACTCCCCATGACGACCTCGCCTTCCTCTCGGCTCACCGACGCTAGCCAGCGTGCTAGCACTACAACCCGCACCGTATGATTCACCTGCCTGGCATTAATAAAACTGTTTTATTTTCTATCTTCCGTCTCCTGCCTGTGCTTACGCACTCCACTCTTACTAAAATATTTAAAACCTAATTCAAATCCAATTCAACATTCTACATTTACATTTACGTAATTTTATATAAAGTGACTTACATAGTAGCCTAAATTTGTCATTAGTTGGATAAGTCATACATACTCAGTCATACTGGGTAGCTCATTGGCCAACAGGAATAAAGGACACCCACATGTAGACTTCTAATAATATACCTTGTTTAAATGCAATGAGTCCAAAGTTACAATTTGCCACAGCCGTGGTCTGACAAACATCCACACAGAAACAAAGTCCTGTGACAATGAGAATTCAGCCCCGTTAACCACACCCTCTCCCCCTTATATAGCCACACCATAGAAACTCCTATTGGTTCCCTGAACAGGAATGTAAACATTACCTTTTCCAGCTTCTTTTTTCTGTTAAAATCTCGTGTCTGATATAATTTTATACATCGCCCTCTATTGGCCAGGAAATGAGTAGTAATAACAGTAACGTAGATATAAAAGTGGAGTGTGGCTTTTACACGTACATACATCATATAATGAACATAAAAGAACAAATAACAGCATAATAAATAAAGTAAGATTATTATAATCTCACATAAATAAATTATTTGTATTTGTTACTTTACTTTGAGGATGAAAACAACAACGCAGAGCCAGATTAGACTGTGCGTATTAATGCGTTCTAGAGCCACCAAAACACTAAATTAATGCAGTCTCTTGTATAAAAATGCTTCAGGTTTTTGTTAGTGACAAGCGGTGTCGTGCTAAGTTGTGTATGCCTGCCGAAATCCAAAAGTTATTTTTATGGCCTGTATTCCGGCTAAAAAATATTTAAACTTGTATAAAAGGACATTATTAATTATAATATATGGCACATAGCAGGTAAAATACTTAAGTCATAGGATAATTGCAAAATAGATACTTTATTTATTTGATATCTGGGTCACAATATATCTATTTGGCACTTCTATTGCACAAATGTGCCCAATTGTAACTGCTAAATTCCTGAACCAATATTGGATCAAATCTAAAATTAAATTGGGGACCTTGTGAATCGGAATCTAATTGATTCTGGAAATCAGTTGCGATACCCTGTCCTACTGGTAACTGAACAAGTGTTTGTGGAGTAAGCAAGTACTGCAAGTTATTACATTATACTGAACAACACTTGTTTTTTGTTCGCTTTTGAGGCAAATGAACAAGGAAAGGCAAAGGACACAAGCAAGCAAGCCCGTATGCAAGCGATGCTACAGAGCAGAGCTGACGAAAGGCGCTAACACAACAAATTTAGCAAAGCACCTGAAGGATCGACACACCGACCTCTATAAAGAACTCTTCCATTTCAACATCGCTGAAGTTTTAAATAGGATGGCTTATTGAACCAGTGTTGAGCTAGTTGTCGTGTTGTTGGCCCAACCAAAAATGTTTGTTCCCAAAACTAAGCTAAACCCCCTGCAACTAAAACGACACACTCACAGCCTACCCTACTGTATTTGAACAACAAAGAAAATATTATACAAATTCAAATGAAGCCAAGAAACTGAACAGGGCTGTAGCAGAGTACATATGCATGGATTAGGTCCCTGTGTATACCCAGAAATATTTCATGTACACTGAAATCCCTGCTCTGTACAATGAAACAAAAGACATAATCATGGAGAATCTTGATGGGGAAACCCTTCTTTTCATGCACCACTGACCTATGGACCAGCAGGGCCACATCCACATTCATGGCAGTAACTGCAATTTATATCGGAATCCTGGGACATGCAGAGTTAGTGTTTGGGCTGTCGTGGGCTGAAATCGGAACACACAGGACAGCTTGAGAGAGGCGTTGGAGGAGATCTGGTGAAAAACATACCACTCTCCTCTCACCATTCTGTCCTAACCATAAATTGGAAGATATTTTCTACATTGACAGTTGAGGAAAGTGCCAGCAACCTAAAACATCAACTTAAAGAAAATATTGGAAGAGATCCCAAACAAAAGATACGAGGACAGGCATCTGCAGCTGATACTGAACACAGCCACAGATGTGGACCCTAGATTCAAGGACAGTGATGTTACTTTAAGAGAGGAGGTTAAACAAAATCTTATAGACATTGTACATTTCATGGAAATAGGAAGCCAAATTGGGCACACACCATCTCCAAAGAAAACTAAAACATATATGAAGGGACTGTTAACCAGCATACAACCAGAGAGAGATAGAGTGAAGAGTGAACATGGAGAGCATGCATCATCAGAGAATGCTCTGATGCCAGTGCAGAACTAAAAAAAAAGTACACAATATATGAAGAGATGCCTGAGCTCAGTGCAGAAGTGGACCCACTCACATGGTCTCTGCTTCAAGCTCAGCCTGAGAAGAATTTAGTACATCAATCTGAATTTGCAGTCCAAGAAGGGCACATTGACATGCTGGGGTTTCTAATTAGGCTACACTAATGTGTGTCACTCTAATTAACTTGAGAGAGTATAACAAGACGGTTTCCGTCAAAGTGAGTGATAGCTGTCACTTTTTGATGACAGTTATTAATTACAATTAAAAAGTAATAAAAAATTCCCGACATTTTTTTCATTTAAAATGTCCGACTTACATATAATTTCTTTAGTTAAGTGCGTGTATGAAAATTGTGTAATTCATTTTATCATTGAACCTAAAGATTTCATGGTTTATGTTATGAGAGCTGATATGGTGGTGTAGTAGCCTGTGTGTGTGTGTGTGTCGGCATGGGAGGGGACGTAGCTGTCCCCCATTGATAAAAATCTCAGCTGAAATGTGCCACAACTTTTGGTAGCGACCCCCAAGATAGTTTATTGCATTGGACAGGCAGTGGCGGCGGCAGAGTATTTTATCAGGCTATATTACGGAGGGGCTAATCCATACAGTGGTAGGGCTCAATTCAACGACTGGATTTCAAGTGTATTCAAACGTATTACAACCTGGTAAATATCACATATTATCATGCTCTAATTGCACTGACATACACACGCACACACACAAATAGAGCTTGTGAGAGAGAATGGTGCGTGTGTGGGAGAGAGAAAATATTCCCTATTATTTAAATAAATTCAAATTCACCATTTATGTTTCAAAGGAGCACAATCCGCCGGTTGTTGTGGTTGGAGGCAAACATATCAATTATGCACAGGACAAAGCTTTCATCCTGTCTGTGTTGATGGTCAGCAGGGCCAGGTTGCTGTTTCGGGCAACACCGCTGCTGTTCCGTAGATAATTCTTAATGCGACGGACGCAAGAGAAGCTGCATTCGCACGAAGCAGAGGTCACCGGCAGGCAGTGTTGTAGTTGAGACCGACTAATCCAAGACCAAGTCATCACCGAAACCAGAGTGTTCCGAGACCGAGACAAAACCAAGACTTTGAGGAGTCAAGACCAAGACCAAAGCAGAGCGAGACCGAGACCAGACCAGTTCGAGTCCTATATTGAAAGATATATAGCCTTGCACATAATGCATTGACCGTGCAGTAGCCTATATTATGCATGTGTGTAATTCATCGCCTAACATTGTTGGATTCGACGGAGGCATGACGTTACGTAGTATATTCTTTATGGGAAAACAGTTTAATACAAGCATTAGGAAAGTAGGCCTATTGTCTCCCTGTTCCAACACAGCTGATTCAAATGAATGGCTCGTTATCAGGATTCTAACAAGCCATTCATTTGAATCAGCTGTGTTGATAGCAAGGCAACATCTAAAACATGCAGGGCAGCGTTCCCCGAGGACCAGGGTTGGGAAACACTGCATTAGACTGAGACATGATATTCAGAAGTGTTGCCTGTATTGTTGGCAGTAATTTACGGATAGCAACCAACGCTGCATATTGACATGACGTGTGTCTGATAAGTTCTTAAGTTCGACTGGCTGTGCAGTTTGTTCAATTTCTCGGTTTCTTAATGAACAGAGAAATTGTCACTCACAAAGTCTGTATGTGTAATTCCGGTGTGACGCTAGCGCAGTAACCTGCTTTATTTACTTATTTTAGTTTCAGTACATTTATTGTAAGCACCAACAGTAGCCTACTTATCTAACCTATCTAATAATATCTGAACACAGCCAGAGTCATGTTGGTAAGTTTCTAAACAAATTCCTTGCCTTCCTCCAAACTTAATGACAGGAGACCTGTAAAAATGGGCCTACTAATATAATTTGGCAAAACTCTGGAAAAAACAAACATGTTATCATTTATACATTTGTTTTTAGTGACTGTTTACTAGATAATTTACACACAACAGCCAAGGAAGTGACAGAGTATTGCAATTTGCACTAAGATTTGACTCACCAAGTACATGTCTTTGGACCTTCACCATCAGCCCCTTGTCAAGGTAAGAGGTAGGGTCAGACAAAGTCTGGTAGAGAACAGAGTTGACTGGTTATGTTCTGCCTTCATCCAGAAACAGATTCATGTTTTTGTCTGAATTCTGTAACAAAATAATTATATTAAAATAAAAAAACACATTGTTATTTTATAGCCTACCCTTCATCTATCCTCGTCTTACTGTTCCTAGAGCATACGTGGGCAATCACGTTGGCGAGGCAAGTAGGCTATAGCTGTTTATAAACAGGCTTTTGCACACTTTAAATGCGCAATAATAAACTGAATGAAATGTAAATTTGAACGTCAACATTTGTACAACACAAACACTACAGAAAGTAAAAAATTTAGGAAAACTAATTATGCTTGTGCCATATTGCTGTGACTTCAGGTTTGGTTATATCGGCGAAGTTTCCGACTTGGAATTCTGACATTCACAACAACCTTTATCTTAAATTATAGCCTAGCTGCAGAGAGACTGTGGCTGCATCCTAATCCCCGTACTTGTCTACTTTATAGTAGGCAAAAAGCAGTACGTCACAATTAGTAGTATGTTCGAATACTCAGTAATCGGTTGGTGGTAGTAGTCGAGTGGCGTACTACCTCCGTAGTGTAAAAAAAATTCAAAAAAAATCCAAGAAGAGAAATAACGTTTTTTTTTATATATATGTCGCTATTGAGGTGAGTTTTCACAGGAAACATCCGGGTCAAAAGACAGGTGAAATGGCAGTTTACTTTATCCGAATTGTGTTTCTATACTCGCTCGATCACTCATAGAACGTACTAGACTAACGGTTGGGTAGTAGGTACTTCACTAAAGGTAGTCTATACTGAGTATTTGGATGCAGCCCAGGTATTTTTTAATTATCCTCAATTATCTCACCCTCCCTGCAACAGGTTCACAACACTATTCCCCTGCTAGTACCCTTACACAATTACGACAGTAATGTTTCACTCACTGCAAGTTCTCATAAACCACTGCACACTATTCACAACTCCAAGGTTCAGTTCACAGAACACTAACTGCCGTCTAAAACCACATGCAAACGCACCCTCACTATAAGTATTACATAAACAAGTAGGCAAAATAAAGGCGGTTTAAAGCTTAGCTTCCTTGGCGGATGAGACCCTTCCCTGGGGTCTGGCTTTTGTCCTCCCAGTTGTCCGCGAAGAAGGACCGTCCCGCCGGGACCCTGAGGAGCAGTCCGTCTTATATCTTACTGCCAGCAGTTAGTTCGGCCACAGGCCACGGGCGCCGGATTAGCTGGGAAGCTAATATATATTATATATATACACCTATATATTTGCCCTATCTCCTCTACTTCCTATCCCCCACACGCAATCTTCACCTGGCTAACTAGCTTCGGGTCGGCGGCCCTAACCAGCCGCGGACACAACCAATCGTTCCCCGTACCCTGCGAGTGCATGGGTTAGAATTGATTAACCATCGGTACCCCTCCCAGCCAACCTGTCTCGTTCTCCTCCTTCCCTTCAAATACAAATCTCTCCTGTTCTCCCCACGCCGGTCCCCAACCTAATTATAACCAGGTCAATTCTCTCACCCTCCCTGCGACAGGTTCACCACACTATATTCCCCTGCTAATATCCCTTAAACAATTACTACAGTAATGTTGGGGACACTGATACCGGTATGTTGTTCATAAAAACACAACACGTGTATAGATATGAACCTAAGAAACACATTATATGTCTTTTTAAAATGTTTTATGAACACACATTGTGATATTTCCATGAAGACATGTACCGTACAGTACGGTGTCAGGGCCAGCCCAGGACAGGACCAGAGTACCAAAACATTGATGTTCAAAACATTTTAAAAAATTGAATTATGTTGGTGCATATGTTTTTTTGGTGTGAAATAAATAATTGTTTTAATGAAATAGCTATTTATTTTGTAGAAAAGTATGTCTACCATGAAATTATACAGTACCGTAGGCGTAGGCCTAAGTAATCGGCCAAACAAATGTTTTCACTGACTAATTACTTTTAAACTATTTTTAACATAGGCCTATCTGTTGTATTTAGCCTGTTTTGTCTTCTCTGATAAACCCCGAATTTAAGAAAACAATTGATTTAACCTAAATTATTAGCCTACACACCGTAAATGTGCTAAACCTTGACTTTCAATTTCGACGCTGTGTTGTGTTGTCCTGTTGCTATGACGCGTCATCATCGGGGTCGAACGTCACATTACCAACCCGGAAAACAGCACTTTGCTTGCATATCGGAGAAAGTTTAGTTTTAGCCAAACTGAAAGTGTAATATTCACATACTCCCTCTCTCAATATATATATAACATATAATATAACATTTAATTTAATATATAATTTAATTAATTCTGACCGATACCGCCGCACGTTAACTGATCATCAACTAACAATATTTATAGTTAAATATATTTAGGCACAGTGCGATCAGTCTCCTGCTGTGCATGCAGACTCAGTTACTGTAGTATGGATGTCGGGCTTAGCAATGGCTTTTAGAAAACTTCATATGTTTGTATTGAAAACGGCACAGAAGAAACAGTAAGGTTTCCATATCAGTACAGGAACATAAACAATGGTAATAATTGTGACAATACATTTGCTCTACATAAACCCATAGTAGCATAAACCCATATCATAGCATTGTGTGAAAACTGCAGTATTCAGTAAGGCTACATTTTATCCATATGCAAAGAATCAACTTTACAATATATTTTATGACCAGAACTGAATCTGCATACGTGAGATGATACATGAGTCTTCCACACAATAGTCAGGTTTACAACCTTTTTATTTTATTTCAGTGAGAAACCTGTTTCGATATAGTCTTCTGCTACAAATGCATCCTTCATAGGCCTACATTCCTGTGTCACCACTTTTCAGCACTAGAGGGCACCAATGGTCTAGGTTTGAAGGCAACACCAACGTCAAAGGAGCCACATCAGAGCTTTTACCAGCTCATCTCGAGAAGGTGTATTTTTTCCACTCCTCTGTGACTTAATACATTACAGGTCATTACTGGCTTGGCAGAATAATAAGGTGGTTTGAACATCCATTATATTATTATTTTAGTTTTATGTCATTAGAGCCATTGGAGGAGGCAGTTGTATTTAACCCAAGCAATGCTTGTTATTAACAGCCACAGTCAGCAAAGGAAGAGAGACAGATATAGCCTTTATTTTGTACTATAACATTGTAATAGGCCACGTGTGCTTCAATCAAAGTTATGTGTCCTTATGTGCATGCTGAGCTTGTTCACTGGATTGAAGTATTCTTTCTCAGTTGTACTGAAATGACTGCTAAGTCAGCACATTTGCACGGTCTTTCCTTGGCAGCGATACAGTGTATATTAAAATCTACACACCCCTGTAAAATACCAGGTTTTACCTTTAAATACCATTCAAATTAAATCAGATGAATTTAGCCAAGATAACTGAGACTCATTCATATGCTAACAATATAGAATAGGCTATTTGTTCTCGCTATAGTGTTTCTATAACTGAGTTCATGGGGCTAGTCGGCACTGGTTAAGGCAAGATCATTACCCTCAGGGGCCCCTGGGCACTAAAGATCATGGGCCCCCCTCCCCTCCCTAACACCAACACCGAAAGGTGGCACCATGGCGATAACAAAGCTATTGACAAACTGCAGGCACCTGATAGAACCTTCGTCCCATCTGACAGACTCCGTGCACACAGTACTAAGGCATAACATACTAATTTAAACTTTTAAACAATTTTTCTTATCCTGTTTTAATACACCAAGTAGGCTAGAACCACAACATTAGCAAGAAAATGGCAAAGGGTATTAAAGTGGACATTCCATACTCATTTCCACATGTTGACACAGTTCCTTATGGTCTCAATGCAATGTATTTGATGTTTAGGGAAAAGTGCTACATAGATTATGAGGAATAGCACCGTATTATGCCCATTTTTAACATCTTCTCAATCGCTTCTAGTTACTAATTAACCATGTGTATCCATATGTAGCCATATGTATATTGAAGGTTATGTTATACTATAGCACAACATTTTGCCGTCCTTGCCTACTTACCAAAACAACATAGGCTATTTTTTTATTATCACAGACATTTGCACGATATGACCGCTTGTGGATCCAGATAAAAGCATGCAACTTGTGCTCCCATGTACGACAGACAGTTTGTTAAATCTTTATGACACAAGTTGTTTGATAGGAAACTGTTGAAAAATATTTACTAGTCTACAACCTCTGGGTGTTCGTAACAGTCATGTAATGCAATCCCATTTTTTATTAAATGTAATGTTTGCACAAGATCAATTGTAAACAATTGTATCTATAATTAAATTAGTTAATTTGTTATGGTTGTGCCGTTTACTAATTGACTGAAATGTTTTTAATATCTCTTAAATAATATATGTAAATTGTTTTTTGTTTGAATTCTATCATATGGATGTTTATAGCATTATACTAGCAAAGGATTCTTATATCTGGTTAGAGCCCCATGGACAGCACTGATGCAGTCATTCTGTTGCTAGCTAATCCTATAAATACTGGATTCAGGACCATGGACAGCACTCACATAAGGGCCATAGGAACCAATTATAATAGTGTCTGTATTTGTGTTGCTAGTGATAACATTTATTTTACCCCATAAAATGACACTTAACATGGCTTCTATAGACCTTTTTAAATTACTTTTAAGTCAGCACATTTGCACGGTCCTTCCTTAGCAGAGATACAGTGTATATTAAAATCTAAACACCCCTGTAAAATACCAGGTTTTTGTGATTTAAAAGAATGAGACATAGATAAATCATGTTAGAACTTTTTCCATTTTTAATGTGACCCATAATGTGAACAATTCAATTAAAATACAAACTGAAATCGTCAAGGAGGAAAATGTTATTCTGTAGCTGCTATAACACTGTCCCATTCTAATCAAATATTGACCCAATTTCTCAAGATCAATTGGGCCTTTTGATGGTTAATTTTGTTAATTTGTATAATTGAAGCACACCATTCAAATTAAATCAGATTAATTTAGCCAATATAACTGAGACTCATTCATATGCTAACAATATAGAATAGGCTATTTGTTCTCGCTATGGTTTTTCTATAACTGAGTTCATGGGGTTTGTCAGCACTGGCCAAGGCCAGATTAGTACCCCCAGGGGCCCCTGGGCACTAAAGATCATAGGCACCCCTCCCCTCCCTAACACCCACTTATTTAGACAATTATAATAGTGTCTGTATTTGTGTTGCTAGCGATAACATTTATTTCCCCCCATGTAAATTGACACGTTATATGGCTTCTATAAGCCTATTCGAGTAACTTTCGAATGTGGCACACTCTAGAATTTTTTTTTATAAGGCAATATACTTAACAATTAATCTCTTTAATATTTCCATTCCAGTATTGTTCATATATATATATATATATATATATATGTTTTCTAACATTATTAAATGTTGAAAGAAAATCATAACTTGTGTCTGTAATTCACAATCTTTATAAGGAATTAAAACATTCCTATGCATTTCAATTAAGGTTTTTCCTGATATTCTTTTTGTAACCTCACTATTAAAACCTGGTTAGATGAATGGTATATTCATTTTTCACTACACACAGAGGTAAGAACAGTTGGAACAAGGCAAACACCACCAAAGATAGCGACCTGAGCCTAGTTAATGTCGGAATATGGTGTTTATCCTAACGCCATTTCTAGCGTGTTCATTAATCTAGTTAAAGGAGGAGAAAACTATGTGTCCAAGTTAACAAATCAGCTTTATTTAACAGACAAAGACAGAAGCACAGGGCTCTGGTCTACATTTCCTTTAACTGACTAACAACATGCGATATCAACAGTTCGAGAAGTCTGGCCCTGTTTGTCTCTCGGCCCAGTGATAATATAGAGTCCAGGAGTTTTGTGTAAGCAGTGTTGCATTCTCATTGGTGCTGGTCATTCTGAGTTAGAGAGGGGGCTGTTGACCTCAACTTCTG
>JAODLL010005179.1:0-10696 GCA_026546735.1 Forbesichthys agassizii
TATATATATATATAAACAAAAATCAAATGCACAAATAGCGTAGGCCTGAGATACAAAGTGTGTGTTTATAGTACCAGTCAAAAGTTTGGACACACCGTCCCATTCAATGGTTTTTCTTTATTTGCATAATCTTCTACAGTGTAGATTATTATTAAAGACATCAAAACTATGAACATGAGGAATTATTTAGTAAACAAATAAGTGTGAAATAAACCAGAATATATAATATTTTATATTCTGCAAAAACCTCTTGCTTTGACATCTTTGCAGACTCTTTGCATTCTCAAAATCCACTTCATGAGGTAGTCACCTGGAATGCTTTTCAATTACAAGATGAGTTAGTCAGTGTAATTGCTTGTCATCTTAATGTGTTTGACACCTTCAGTTGCATTGTGTTGCATAAAACAATCGGCTGTGATTTTATAAACTTTCATTATTGTCAATCAATAGTCATTATGTCCTTCTTTAATCTGATGCATCAAGGCAGGAAATTGCTTTGGATGGTATTTCAAAGAAAAATCTGTAGGCATAATCTAAAAGTAATGGAAAGTAATAAGAGTATGTTACAAAATGTAGATAATCCAAAAATTACATTACTGGTTATAATTTTAGACTGGTAACTAATTGTACGTATTACATTTAAAAAGTAACATACCCAACTCTGCCTATATATTCAAACCCTAACTAACTAACTAACTGTATCATGTTATGCAACTATGCCAGCATTTCATGTAGTTTTACCTTTGCCCCTTTTACCCACAAACAAGTATAAAAAGTAATCATCCTCTGTGATCTTAAATTAGATGTGGACTATTGACCACTGTACACGTAAAATGTCATCTGGTAATTGTAGGTCAGCAGAAAAGGGGCCTATGAGATGCTCACATCCTATCAATTCTGTTAATGATCACTAGTTGATTATCTAGTCTTTAAATGAGGACAGTCTAGTTCATGTCATATGAGGGTAGGAGCCGAACAATTTACTTCCTTGGGAGTTTACCGAGAGGCAGTCATGAGTCTGCTAGGGTCCACTGTACTGTTTTCTGTCTTGCTGCAAGTTATGGTAAGAACTGTGACTAACATTTGACTTCATTGGTATCGTTTCTCTTTATGCCTTTTTTTTTTTTTGTCGTCATTTGAAAGAGTTAATAGTGTTTGAGATGAACTTTTAGATAGTATGAGTTGTTCTATGATGTAACAGACCGATAACAGTGGTGTTGGCTAAACATGTTTAATGTTACTTAACATGAATTAAGTGAATGTAATAACCTGCCTTTAAATTTTAAACCATCCTCTTCACCTCATTCTTGGAACAACATAACACATTTAACTCTTTCTTTCACAGTCTGCCCCAACAGAGGATTGGCAGAGGGCTACATCTATTTATGACTTCTCAGCCACTGACATTGATGGCAATGTGGTCTCCTTAGAAAAATACAGGTATAAGATATTATAAATATTGATGTGTGCTTACTCAGATGTCTGTGATGGTGTATGTCTGTATGCTATTTTTCAATTCTGAAGAGTGCCAGGTTATCTGAGTTAGAGTTCTTTAGTAAAATATGCACCTGACTTGCATCCATTTTGTATTGAATATTACTGTGTGTTGAGACTGACTGCAAGGAGTCGTGTTTTAGCATGGGTGTCTTTAAAGGAGTCAGAGTTGGTAGTGCATGTTATCTATTAGATTGTGCTGCATAATTGCTGGGAGTTATTTATTCTAGCCATAAACCCGCTAATGTGACAATATTAGAATAATGGTTCATTTTGTTTTTACAATTATTCTAGTAATATTTGTTCAGCTCTTTAATAGAATATATCTGTCATGCAAGATCATGAATTGTTTTGTGTTCAGGGGTAATGTTGTCATCATCACAAATGTTGCCTCTAAATGAGGTAAGACCCCAGTCAACTACTCTCAGTTTGCGGAGATGCACGCTAAGTATGCTGAGAGAGGTTTAAGGATCCTGGCCTTTCCCTCCAACCAGTTTGGGAACCAGGTAGGGAGCAACTGAATATCTGAACTTTGTATTACTTTTTTTTTAGCAGCAGCATGGAATCCTTAAAGTGTAACTGCACCCCAGCTCTGAGCCTGACTCCACCCACTACAACTTTGAAAAATGCATCAAGGAGCTGAGTGAGGGGAGGGGAGGGGCAGAGGGGGGGACCCCATTAACATTACCATTTGAATTTGATGGCGTGTGAGCGTACTGAGTGTACCGCAGAAAACCAGCAAAGACCTGGGGTGATTTTTAACAAGTGTAAATCTGTTTTCAGCCCATAAAATGCAGATTTTTATAAAAACAGGAATGTTGTCAATATTAACACCAGCATTGATGTGTCTCATCACAGATCAATCATATTACTTTGTTTACAGCTCAAAAAAAAAAAACATTTCAGGGAGCAGTTACACTTTAATTTCTTTCATATAAAAATGATGTAACCTTTTAAGAATGTGAGGGTACTACAGTGCATCATATTATGTTCAATAATATAATGCATTGATTACTGCATTTATGTGTCTGAATAATGCTAATTTCTGTATTTCATCTCATTTAACTTTGAAGGAACCTGGAACTGAAGCTCAAATTAAGAGCTTTGCCAATTCCTACAATGTTCACTTTGACATGTTCAGTAAGATTGAAGTGAACGGAAATGGTGCCCACCCCTTGTGGAAGTGGCTGAAGGAACAGCCCAATGGAAGAGGCTTCATGGGAAAGTAAGTGGTCAACAGGGCTTTCCATGTGACTTACTTGTCTAGCTCAATGACACGTTATCATAAGACACAGTATGTATCTGCACAGAAATATCTATCTATCATGGTTGTTTAACATTTTTTTTAAACCCTGCAGTAGCATCAAGTGGAATTTCACCAAGGTAAATATATTATAAAATATTTAAAATAAAATATTGTATATTTAAAATAGTTCATATGCAGCAGCCATTTCTTTTTTTTTTTGCAGTTTCTGATCAATAGAGAAGGCCAAGTGATGAAGCGATATGGACCATTGGATAATCCTAGTGTATGTTGAAAATGTCTCCTTTAACCTCTTTCAAATTGTTGCATTCTTGATTGTCTCTTTTGTATGACTATATGACAAACTCAAACCTGCTAAAAATATAAAATCGTATTATGGATGGCCCTGTTGGATTTCTAAATTATCTGCACTCACATCATAATATATTGTAAAGTATATGTGACTCTCTTATGTATGTTCTAAAATGGATGTGTGGAACACAAATATAACTTCTATGATTTACAATGCATTCTGTTTGGTAAATGCAACTGTCCTGCCAGGTGTATCTCAGCACTGTTTTGTTTTTAGGTGGTGGAGAAAGATCTCCCCAAGTACCTGTAATTCCATAGTGATACCTCACTCAACATCTCCAAGCCCCAGTGGATGTATCTGTGTCCACTCCAGACCAGTGACGGTCTGCCTGTAAACCCGCCTGACGGACAGGGCTGACCTGATGAGAATGGCGTGCAAACCTCCTGGAAGGACTACAACTATACATCCAGATGGTACAATGGAGAAATAGTAGATGGATCTCCAAACCCACCAATTATTTACATTTGTTTTTAATAACACAGATGTTTCTTTCTTTTTTTTTTTTTTTTCTTAATCATTATATTGTCATGGTAATGTGTTTATTTAAAAAGAAAAATAATAAACACTACTACATCAATATTTGTAGTGTATACAGTTTATTACTCTGTCTATAGTACTTCAAATATGTATATACAGTGTGTATGTATAAAGTAATTGTGTGTGTGTGTGTGTATTCAATCATAATAAGGAATTAAGTATCCTATCATGTAGTGATTAAACAATAATTCATGTAACATATGGTAGTCACTGAGAATAAAGTGTCGCATGCCTTATTTTTGGTGCTAAATGTAGGTGTTATTGTAGATTACATGAACAAGCCTATAAAATATGTTTTATAGGCACCCTGTTTTCTTAAGTAAACTACGGTAATCTCTCCGAATAACTAATTCACAATTTTAATTCAAACGAGGGAAAACAGGATGTGGAGTGGTATAAATTTAATGAATACTCTATCCATAATAGTGACATAATATTTTCATTAGTCTATATTATGGTTATGTAAACTATCTGGTAATTCCACCTAACCGCCGTCAGAGGGAGCCACAGCAACACAACACCACCAAGCTGCCTATTTGCATCAGCAGCGGCAAGTGCACTGCATGCAGTTGACGCGTGAGGACCTGAATCAGTAGTAGTACACCCGTTCGTTGTTCTGATCCGATGAACGGAGGAACGGACCGTAACGGATTACCAGCAGCATTTTCTCATTTTAAAGTCATATCACATACCCGTGCTCAACACGTTCCCGTTTTCTACCGAAATTGCGCTGTTGCCGTGTCTTTCAACTGAAGGGCTCGCCCTTTCTCCGGAGTCTGAATGGAGGCAGCAGCCGAAGGAGCAGCTGGGCTGTCCGAGGCCGGGGACTCGAGTCCCTTATCCGGGGCCACAGCATCCGATGATGCGGACACTGTCATTGGAGTTAGCTATGGAATGGACGCCGCGGACATGGGTACTTCATTTTAATCAAACTAATGTATCATTTTTGAAATGACAATTTAATCTTTTGACATATCGTTTCCATCCTGTATTAATGATGATAGTGGTTCGAGAGACTCATCATTGCTAGCAAGCTAGCTGCTATGCATGCTAATGCTCTATGTGGTGCAAACTACTGTATGTGTAGTAGGTCCAGGAGGAGGTGGCTAGACAATAACTATGTAACTGTAACCATGGCTTGTAGTTTACAGGAACATTATTGATACAAGGCTTGTCTTTGATGAAATGTCAGCAAATAAGCGTTGGCTTAAGTGGGTTCAGCAGTGAGACTTCTTTCATAAAAATTCTTGTTAGGTATTGGAAGGGCTAATGGGGGTCCAGTGTTCATTTGATGCTGCTGGGCTGTGGCCATCAGCAGAAGCCAGGGCCAATGACAGGCAGCACTGGGTCAGTCTTTTTCTAGTTTCTAATGGTGGGGATAATACTATGGGATAATAGTAGACTGCACACAGGTGCTCATAGTCAACAAACAGAATCTGTCGTTTGTGCTGTGTGGTACAGAACTCCCTCTGCCTGTTATGTGATATTGTATTGTGGGCAAGCATATAGCTATGGCAGAAAGCTTATGGTTTTTGTCTGTTAAATTACTACAGTAAATAAATGCATGTAATAATTTAATGGGAATGAAAACCCCAAGATGAATGAACAATTAGATATGTTTTTTATCATGTACTGTGTGTTTGCTACCTTAAATTGCTGTACTGTACGTATTATTAATAATTCCTAGTTTTCCGCACAGAGCTGCATGCAAATAATAGAGGTATGTGTTATTGTTTCTGTGGGTGAGGATGTAAAGAGGTGACTTTGACAAGTGTGCCATGTGAAAGACATACTATCCACACAGAATGATCATGAACCAAACAGCAGGGCAGTGCACTGAGGGGAAACTAGCAGAGTTCAGCCGAGTGTGAGTGATCGAAAGAGTCATTGTGTGGAGCCTATTTGCACCTAGCAACTCAGTGCAGATGAAATACATCACTTGACTTATTTAGCAGATGTGTGTCTTTCCATGCCTTTGCAGCTCATGGAAAATAGTGTGTTAATTGGCATGATTAAGCGACCGTATCTGTACTCCTCCAGCAAATTCACAATCTGCAACCGTATACACCGCGTCACTGTGCTCGCCTGGAATGCACAAGCGTGCAGAGCAGCAAACTGTGAGAAGATGGTTATGAGAGGATGAAAAGATGACATCTGTGCTGCATGGAGAAACATTCACAATCTTTTGTCCTGGCAAGTTTAATGTGGGATTAAGCACTAGCCATTTCACACTGCGCTACGGTAGTCCATCACGCTTGATCCCTTTCTATCATGTATACCACAGCTGTTCTCTGTTTGAACACATTATGTTAGAATTATGACCACCACATTCATCAGGTATCATCTGGGATAACTTAGTTCCTAAGCATCATTACAGTACCAACACGATGGCGTTTAGTCCTTCAAAACACATTTTTACAAGGCAAATGATCACAAATAAGGGTAAGACATCTTCACATCATAACAGTGAGATGAAGATGTCAGTGGCAGAGGCGTCCAGGTGTGGGTCTTGCTCTCTTGCGGGAGGTGGTGACTCTGCTGTCAGCTACCAGCAACAGAGGAGACCCGTGACTGGGCTGGCAGACTCTTCTGTCAGAATTAATAAAAGTGACTATGCCTTTTAGTACACTCAATCTAAAAACATAGTATAGGTGCGCTATACCTACATACTGTAGTGCAGTCTGGACTTTTAAGTTATGCTGGCTATACACCCATGCAACATCTGTCAGATGAGGGTCTTAAAGGGACAATCTCCTTTATTCATGTCTCAAAACATTGTTATGATTGCAATTACAACCTAATCATTCTCCTCCTCTTTGCCTGGTGTATTGTGCACTATTCCGGCTGCGGTGCGGGCCTTTGAGTTATTTTTCCGTTGCCATTTCAACCTTCTCACGCCCTTGCAGCCATGGGCATTTCACCACCCTGTGGCTCAGCGGACACTGTTGTCCAGATCAAACGAGTCTCACTTATCTTCTCTCCACAGTCCACGCTCACCTACACTCAGCAGTCTCCTCTCCTCCTCTCAGTGATTCCAGGGGCTCAGCCACTGGTACGCCCTACTCCCCAGCTCCTTATCTCTCTCCTCCTGGTCTCGGCTCCAGGCAAGGGGTTGTCTTGAAGCGCTGACGGATGCACAAACGGGGGACTGCCTGCTGTGTGATTTGCCATGGATCCATCTGCTTCCTCCTTACTGTATGCTTTGGTTTTCTCTTTATTTCTGTATCCATTTTGATTGGTCGTGACCTCGGACAGGATTTGCGGTCAAGTCGTTCCCTGTGTGCTGTGGCGTAGATGGGTGAAGGGAATGTAGGAGCGGGCCATGCCATGTTGACATTCATCACTGTACTGGGTTAGTGTTAGTAGGCAGGCCACATAGTCACCCTGCAGGATCAGCATCACCTGCCACGCTGTGCCAGCCGTGCGGCATGCGTGGCCGCTTGTTGTGTGCTCTGATGATGTAGTGTCACATTGGCCTGTCTCCCTGGTGATGACACAAGGCCTCTGCTGTCTCTAATTAACGAGACCCGTTCTGCACTGCTGTGTGAAGCCGTGGTTTAACCCAGGTAGGAAAACTAAAGTTTTGTTCTTGGGTCAGGCTGTATTGGAAACACACTCATGTTTTCCCTTGGCAGGTTGATCTCACAATAATCTTCCAAGGTGTTCTTTTTCAGTTTTGATCATGCATAGTAAGCAAAGTATTAGTGCACATTATGTGTTTTACCTTCTAACTATTCCTCAGAACTATTGACTGCCGTTGAAATGAATGGAAGGGAAAGCTTTGCAAAATGGAGACGATAGCAGAGGGTTCATATAATTTGAATGGGCCTGGGCCTGGCCTATTAGCATTCTATTATCCATTCATTAAACACAGTGGACCTTCCATACAGTGCACAGATTGACTCAGTTTGTCATCTTAGATTTTTCAGTATACTGAACTACCATTAGTGGTACACTATAAAATATTAAACAACAAACCATAATGCACATATAAGCAAATTATATGATGCATAATGTAATAATCACATTTTAAAGGGGTTTACAATTGGATGAATTACTATTGATATTCAGTCATTGAATTACATAATATTACTGACATTCACTGTCAGTAATGGTGTATTGTGCTATAAACTGCAAAATTAACAATGAACAACAAAAACTATTAGAGAACCACTCCTTGTTAGGGTAGTTACTCACAAACACACAGTTTACGAACCTCCTTGTATGAGTCATGTGTACATGCAGTAATTAGAGGTGGATTTGTGTTTACACAGTTGTGGTTGTTTAGTATGCCTCTGTCTGGCCAACATCTCCAGTGTAACCAAGGTCCTGTTAGAAAGCAAAGAGCACAGAATATTTAGCAGTGCTACTGTTAATGTACTACAAGTGGGTCTGTTCACTCATTCAGAATCCCAGTAGTGTTAAATGAATCAATGTCAGTTTGACACCCATTCTATGTCCCATCCCTACCTTGTATGACTGGCATCTTCATGTGAACTAGAATACATATGGCTATATGCTCCAAGAATCTCCTGTAAAGTATTGCACTTAGAACTTCCGGTAGGACATCTGAGCAGTCACACTTAGATGGACTTGTCTGCATTTAGTCTTCATGTTGAGCAGATTCGTTGGTGGATCTGCTCTCAGCAATACCCAACACAGCTGGACTAGATGGTGGGTATGAATTTGCACCACACCACAATCATATTCGCTTTAATTCAAGGCCACTACCAATTCACACAAATAATACCCACCCCTCTTCTTTCCATAACTCAATATCATAAGAGGACCTTCATATTTTATCAGAGGCACTGATTCCGTGGATGCTTGGGCCCCGAAGCACCCACAGAGAATGTAGAGCACCCACATACAGGGTATGGTACAGTTGGTCCAAATGTACTTTGATATGACATCATATCAGGCATTCAACTGTTTGAGCACCCACCGGCAGTCATTTAAATTGGTATCTGGTTCTGCTTCTTCTTACAGTTTACGCTTTATTTCTGGGATTAACGGGCTCAGTTCATATCTGTGAAACACAAAAAATAATGAAATTGCATTCAAGTGTGTGTCTGCGTGTGTGTGCGCGTGTGTGTGCACTCGCTGTGGACCAAATTTGATTTAATCTGTTCTATGCCCAAGAAATATTGTGCCTCTTCTCAGCCTTACAAGTAGCAAAACCTCCCTAGGAGGGCATGACACACACACTAGAATATGAATAGCAAATTAGCAATATGATACGCTTAATTTGTATAGTGTCATTTAAAATGGTCAGCATTAGCAGTTTTCGCTAAGCAGCCTGAGAATTAACATCTAATCCCAGCAGACATTTTTTTTGCATTAGGATGCAACCATCCCATCAATCCCCAGTGGAGCGTGTCAGACCATATTAACAATATTAATTTTGTGTCTAGGTACCAAGCTGGCAGGTGGGGTGGTGTGGGGTCAGAAAGCCAGGCAGTATTGGTTTTACATGGACGCTTTTTGTGTGAAATGCTTCCTATTGAAGATTTCAGACAGGTTACCTGTTTATTATGTTCTTATTAGAATCTGTTTAAAATGCTCCATATAAAACACCTCAATATGAACAGAAAGTTCCAAACCAAATGAAAGTCTATTCAGATGCAGATCATTGATAAACTGTTCCATAAACCCATTTGGAAAAATGGTATCATGTAGGCTGTAACGGTTTAACCTGATTTCTACCTGGGTGTGTTTTTAACTGTATGTTAATGATGTTTTGTGAATGCTAAATTGATGGGAGACAAGGCAGTAGTCTATTTTGCACAGCCACTACAAAGTATGGGAGCTACACAATGGTGACTTCATCTGGAGCCTTATATCCCACCACAAGTCCACACAATCTCACTCACCCCAACCATAGACTATACATGGACACATATCTTTTTTCAAGGGTCTAGCCATCGCCATCTTTGCAGTACCTCACTTCGCCTGTAGGGTTTCCTCCCCTTTCCTTGCCCCCTATTTATTATAATGGGATAAATGTATGGCTAACTCATTTTTAACTTATAAAATAATTCACCCTCCTGTACAGTTGCCATGAACTAGTTGTCAAGACTAGCTATAGAGATCAATCATTTTTTTTAATCAGGCTGTCAACAAGTTTAATTTTAACATTGGGGATTGACTCCCTTTTGCAGCCAGCCTCAAGCGGCCCTTCGATGAACTGCAGGGTTTGGCACCTTCACATTGTATACATTTCTCAGCACCGGAGGTTCCTGCTTGACCATAACAAGGTGCAAGGCTAGCCAGTTATTGCCTTCTTGCTAGCATAACATGCGCATATTTAACTATATCTATTCAGATTAATTACGACTGTGCTCGTGAACACCAGACCGTATTATATTTTATCCCATGAAGGCACGTAACCCAAAATCTTAATTTGGAAGGATTTAAAATAGAATGACAAAACATGTATCCATGTAAACCCAGCTTTTGTGCTACGTGATAATATTCTTAATTAATTGTTACCAGTCCGAGGTGTTTCACAATAATAATTTATTCAGCATCTTGCTATGCCACACCTATCAGGTAGATGGATTATCTCAGCAAAGGTGAAGTGTGTTCTCTAAAACACTTCATCTAAACCTTTTTGTGAATAGAATATTACATATAGATCTTTGATTTTAGCACATGAAAAATGGGGGCAAAAACACATTTGTATAGATTTATATTTTATACACTATTGTCGTTTCGCATCTGTAAATATCCTAGTTCCCAGTCCACATATGGACTCATGGTCAAGGCTTGCATCACATTGAACATTAGTGGACAGATTGCAGGCAACCAGTCAAGAGCTGCTGTATCAGAAGAGCTGAAGAGACACAGCCCAGGCATTTATATTTACAGTTGCAAGAAAAAGTATGTGAACCCCTTGGTATTACGTGGAGTTTTCATGAATTGGTCATAAAATGTGCTCTAACTTCATCTAAGTCACAACAATAGAAAAATACAGTCTGTTGAAAATAATACTACACAAACATTAGATGTTGCCATGGTTTAATTGAACATAACATGTAAACATTCAC
>JAODLL010005180.1:0-10696 GCA_026546735.1 Forbesichthys agassizii
GAGCACATTTTATGACCAATTCATGCAAAACTCCACGTAATCCCAAGGGGTTCACATACTTATTCTTGCAACTGTATGTTACTCATGCTGCCTTCAACATCCTTGTCAGAGATTACAACTTCACACTTCTGAAGTCGGAAGTGTGCTTTGTTGCCGAAGGAGCTATATGAAATTGAAATGCAACGTTAACGCTTTGCAATGCACACGTTAGATAGAATGTATGATTCATTGATTTCCCGATTCCAATAAAGTTTTAGATCTGGGTTTGATACCCGAAACTAAAATAAGACTAGCACAATTAAACAAGCTTTAATAATCATAAATAAATTATCTATTACATCTTTGATGTAACAAGCTTTAATTGTGTCATACAAAGCTGTAATAGATTATCATTTAAAATATCTACTCCTTTAATAGATGCCCTGTATCTAAATTATGGATAAACAATTATTTCCTAGTTTCTGCCATGTGGAAATATTCAAGGTCACCAACTCGGGAACTTATTTCTGAAGTTCCTACTTGGAATTACAACTTGAGGTTGTTCATGTGCAATTTCCAATTCGGAAACCTGTATTTACCATAATTCCGATACGATGTGAAGGTAGCATAAGCACTCAGGTAGTTTTTAAACAAAAACTATGTTGTAGTTACTAGAATGAATCATAACAAGCGTTAGCCAACAGAAGCAGACAACCTTCGGCTTTTATGGAATGTGTCACTTTCTTAATGGAGTCAATGCTAATGGTATTGGGAAGTTACACACAGTAGTACCAGATTCAATAATGTATAATGACTATATTTACAGCATATGGCAGATGCAACTTACAATTAGTACAATTGTCAATAGTATTTATTAGTAGAAAAACAACGATCATCAGGCCTAACTTAAGTTATACATTCATCAACACACATTCTATCCTCAAAATAATTGCCAAAAACATAGAATTCCATCCTCAAATAATTGCCAACAGTCTACAGTAATTGGTAATGTAATTGCTAATTACACGGGTACTTTTACTTGTTGTCTGTGTGTTGCTTTGCCGCCAGCTCACAGTCAGACTGTCTGGAAGTGGGCAACGACAAGTGCTGTGAGAGATTGGTAAATCAATACTACACTAATTTAGAGTGGTGATTACACTCACTTGGCCAGTTGGCTCTAGGTCAGCGGTTCACAAACCTTTTCTCCTTCTGAACATTTAGCCCACTTTATGGAAAATACCAATATATATTGTGTATCAGTATTCAACCTAAATATATCGGGATATAATTTTTGGTCCATATCACCCAGGCCTTTACAGAGCCAGGGCTGCGTGGAAATACCATATTATTTTTCCCAAATGTAGTTTGGAAGGAATTAACTAACTAATCAAATGCACTAATGAAATAAACTTGAGACGTCACAATAATATAACATGCTCATTGAATGGTTATTGTGTCTCCAAAACTCTTAGTGTTCTTAAAAAAAAAACAAGATAATAAAAAAAAAACCATGTTTGACAGATTTCAAATAAAAAAATGCCATGTTCAGGTTTGTACTCAGATAATTGAAGGTTATCATATAATGAACCCACCTGAGGTAAAGTTCTGAAGATCATAGTGTGATGAGATACACAGTACTTCTAAATTCTTACCTGTAGATCTTTAAGGTAAGCAATTTCATTAGGGAGGGATTCCAATTTGTTCTCCTCCAGATCGAGCTCCCGTAGTTTTCTCAAGTTCCCAATACCATGCGGCAACTTCTTCAGAAGGTTATTGGACAATATTAAAACCTAGAAAGCAATATTACATTTTATTTTTAACTATGTTTATTTTTAACTATGTATGAAGTAACTGTTATTCAGAAAGTTGTTCAGTGTGCCATAAAGTGAGATAATTCCATCTCAACATTTGCATCTCTACAAAACTAATATTTTTTAAACAATCATGCTCGTCTGAATTCTCTGGAACCTAGCGCTTACCACAGAAATGTGTATTGTATAGCTATGGTGACAGCTGCCAGCAGAGGAGAAGAAATCGCAAATGTTATGTACCTCAGACAATACTGTAAATGCAGGACATGAGCTCTTTCACACCAACATTTGAGGATTCATACATACAAATCTAAACTTCTGAATCTGAAAAGAATGTCATGTTTCTACCCTGAAACATAAAATCCTTAACTCACACGTTGCTCGTTTAAACATGTTCTCATTCTCAAGTTACAGAATATCCCCATTTTCTTTTGTCAGTACATCTGTTTTACACAAGCATTTCAGGACCACAGGGATTATACCAGTAATAGCACTAATCAGCCAGAGTGTAATTTGCATGTTCTGTGTTCTGAAAGGTTTTGCCTCAATCTTGTAAAAGACTAATTTTGTTCATTTTGTTATTGTGGTTGGAGATTCTCAGTAAATATGAAGCCTACATGTATTGGCTGTAAGAGGGTGCGGGGGTGAAATCCACTATTAATCTTACTTTGTATACCTTCACAAGGCCTGTAAAGCACAGACAACTGATTCATATGAATATGTTTTTATTAAACCACTTTGTAAATTAACGGTGGGCTCTCTCATGCTGAAAAGCTGCTCATGTCATCACCAGATACTGTATAAATACACACTTCTCATAAAGACATTGTTCCAAGGTGCAGCAGGGTGTGTGCAAGCCCAGCCAGACGTCCCTAAGCACTAATCAGCTTTAGGCTCTGTTGCAGTACATGTCAAAACACACAAACAAGCTGAACTCGTCTTAGGGTCACCTCAAGAGACACAAGGCCACAGACATCCTCTGGGATCTTCGTCAGTTGATTGGTGGCCAGGTTCAGCTCCACCATGCTGGTCCACGTACCAAAGTCCAGTGGCAGAGACGTTAGTTGGTTGTCCTGAGGAAAAACACAACACTTAGGGCGAGGACGGAAGCGACACCGCAAAGTCCCGGACGCACATCAAGCGCAAGTTTCTCTTTGCAGCCGAAAAGGCTTTGGTTGCCTAGGTATCCCTCTTCCATCTATCCCACCCAAAATGGTTCAGTCAATCTTTCAGTCAGCAATATCCTCAGCTCCCATTGGCAGTCGCCCCAATCGCGTTGCCTAAAGTTGAGACTGGTTTAAGGCGGTTTCACACCTGGTAGAGCAGTTTATTCGGAGCGTGAAGCGTCTAGAGTATGTGAACACAGTAATTGCACGTGGAGCGTCCCCTCCCCCAAGATCGGTTCATTTGGGTGTATGTGAACACAGCAATCGCACATGGAGTGGCATTAAACTAAATGTTTAATTTAGTTTAAAAGTTGTCAAGTCTAAAAGTAAGAAAACACCATCGATCTTTCCATATGTGCACTCTCATGAGCTGTTTAGTGGGGACCGCTCTTAACCTCTCTACCAGCCTCCTATCACCTCGTTTTCCTTATTAATTTCCTTCTTCATCTCCGTGAAATGAACAGTGAACGTCTAATTGACAAGGGCAGAGTGCCAACTACCACCCTGTTCACGGGCAGCAGGACGAGCATGTTACAAAAACCTCACAAAGACTATTCTAATAATGCTGTGTCGTCAGTTGTCATGTTGAAGAAAAAGGCAAATGCGTTTGTTAATTCTTTTTAACAGTACATCCGCAGTTTAGCAACAATCTATTCAGGTTAATATTTGTCAGGTAAACAAACACTATGAACCTGGCTTAAATTTGAAAGTGCGCGCACACACAGAAACATACACGAATGCTTGAACGCATGCTCACACACACGTGCATGAACGCACAAATGCATACACACGTGCATGATTAAACACGCGCGCGATTGCTTAAAAGCAGACACACACACCTTCATGTTGAGCTTGCTCAGCACTTTGGCCCGGGAGAATATCCCAAAGGGGATCTTGTTGATACGGTTGTGCTCCATGTTCAGGGAGTAGATGGTGGAGAACTGGGAGGGGCCGCCCACAGGGTACGACTGGAAGCAGTTTCTCGCCAGAGTCAGGCTGGTCAGATTCACCAGGCTCGACAGGAGGCCCTGGCCGGGGGGGGTGGGGGGCACACAAACAACAGACAAGTTATGTCAAGACACCATGTCTGTGAAGACAGCAAGGCACCAAAGATTTTACAATGTATAGAAAGATGGAGCGTTGTAACGCATCTCAATGAAGCAAAAATGGAACGCCTCTGGTCTCTTAAAGTCTGCAATAACTTGCGTACACAAGATGGCTACCAGGCGTATTGGGCACGTATCCTGCGTTCCTTTGGAGCGTCCTCAGAAATTATTGCTACGCTTGCGCATCATGCAATACAGCACATGAACGTGGGGGCAGTATCAGGATCAACAGCAGCAATGATCTGCTTCCTACTTGATATATTTGAAATCCTCCAAGCACACGCAAGGTACGCAGGCAAGTATATGAACAATTCCTTTCGGGTCGCAGCCGCATGTCTACGTGTACGCGTTGCACAAAAGCAAGTATATCGGGGCCTTGAGTGGGCGTGTCACCAACAGCATTTAGCTATGGAGGCTGGCGTAAGCCTCCATAGCTAAATCTACCATGCATGGCCTGAGACAAAGTCAATTTATCTCAAAACAGCTTGCTGCAGAAACACTGTTGTGGCCTCAGATTTATCATTGGTATCATTGGATATTGTTATATCCACAAAATACCCATTAACGCCCCCAGAACAATGGGTTATGGTCAGCATAAAAATTAATTATATTCTCTGAATAGTCTGAATATGTGGCTGTGCAATTAAAGGCAGGGTAAGTCATACTCGAGAACGCTTGCTGAGCTCAAATCAAAACAAACACCTGCAGAAGCTCCGCCCCACAGACCTCGCAAAGCCAAGCAGCATTGTTGTGTTAAACGGTGTTCCCCACTTTATATTCCCATTTACGGAGCTAGGGCTGTGTAGAAGTACAGGTTTATTTCCCCCTGCACGCACAGAGGATGGTAAGATAGTGAAATGGGAGGAGATATTGAAAATATTAAATGAATTAGTTTGACAAAAAAGTGCATTTTCTTACAATAAGCTTGCAAAAGCAGACTATACTTTGAAACTAAATTCAACCGCAATTTCAATTTAGGCTTTTAACAAATCATAAAAATTATAAACAAAATGGAAAAATAAATTATTATTTTGAACATTACTAATTGCAAATAACCTTTTATTTATTTTGTGTTCTAAATGACACACAGAACGTTTTGCTCCCTACCGGGGTGAGTGTGAAAGAGCTACAAAAAAAGTATTAAAAATTTTGTGTTTTCACACTATGGATTTGTTTCACTGTTTCATTGTCGTTTTCTGGTGCAGTAACCGTTTTGCTACCGGTAATGTACAGTATATAGACTATGTACTGCATTTGCATTTTTTAAAAACAGACTACTGCATTTTATTTTTGTACTGTGTGTATTCCATCTGTATTCCATTTATGCTTTGTCTTTATGCTTTGTCTTGGCCAGGTCGCCGTTGCAAATGAGAATTTGTTCTCAATCGGCCTAGATGGTTAAATAATGATTAAATAAATAAATAAATAAATAAAAAAAAATCTCCAATGCACCTACTGTATCTGCGGGGGAAAACTAATTGCTAACAAAACTTAAGGAATAAAGGTATTTCTACCTTTCAGGATATTAATGGGGCAAGTACTATCATTAAGGTCCAATAACCTCTCTAGATCTAATATTGATTAACAGTCACTTTGTTGATAACGGTCACATCTCCTACTTTAAAATCAAACCGACGGAAACCCCTTCGGCCCTTTTAAAGCTTGTAAAGCCTTAAAAGGACCATTCTAAGATAATCATCTAAACGACCGTTAGAATTGAATTTGGGACAAGACATGCATTCGGATGCAATTTGGTGCTTCACAAAACCAAATATCATCTGTGACATTTTGTCACAAGAATTAGCAGCGAGATCATTTAAAAAAATCTTTACATTTTTTTTTTTTAAAGACTAGTTTCTGACCCATATTGCTTATTTTGCACTGTGTTTGCAATGTCTTTTTTAAATGTTGTATGGGAATGGCAAGGGGTTGTTGGTTTCTAAAATTACTTTTGCAGATCTATGCCAGAGGTACAATTATAAATGAATTGACCCTGTTGTACAGTTCATCTTCTAAATGATGACTGCCACCTTCATCCTACAAAAAACAGTTTTGGTCGGCAGGCCTGCCTGCAGTCTGCCTGCAGTCAAGACAACTGTAATTAAGCATTGGAAATATCATGATATCTCAAGTACTCATGGCTTCTAAGCATTAAGGAAATGTCTTATTGGAAGCATCGAAAGTGACATTGAAATGCAGGACTAAACACAAACTTGTAAACAAACTGAACAGACAATAATAAACAAAAGATATACAGTATTATATCAATTAACTAATGTCATTTCCAAGAAAGACAATTAATAAAATATTATCAATATTGTTAAAATATAAGTGAGGGAAACCAATCACAAAACACAATCACATTTTACCCACCTCTGGCAAAACTGAGATATTGTTATTTTCTAGGTTTAGCTCCTCCAGCTCTCTGCACTTGGCTAACGATCTGGGGATGGCCGACAAGCGGTTGTACCTCAGACCCAAGCGATTTATGCTTGCCAGATTACCTGCATGATGATGATAATAATGGTCATGGTTTAATAATTAGCCTATAGAGCTGTATATGAAAAGCAGATGTCGAATTAGATATGATTAGTTCATGTGCAAGTGCAGTTACCACATGAAGATTGCCTTGTACCTATTGTCTCAGGGAGGTCTAAGAGTTCATTGTGCTGTAAATCAAGGTTGGTTATCTGTGTGCAGTTCCCAATCTCCTTCGGTAGGTGTTCTAACTGGTTATGGGCTACGTCCAAAGTAATTAGGTTACATAGCTCCCCTGTAACAGAAGAAAATGAGAAAATGAGAGACCTTCTTAGTTGTTCTTAGTTGCTGGAGTCATTGCATTGGCTACCTACTGTATGCACCCTACCTACTGTATAGTTTCTAAATTAACCAGAGGTCTACGCCCAGTAGAAGGCAACGACTGTTATCTCCTCCCAACGGAGGGTGGCCAGACCTTACTCACCAAGTGAACATTGGGTCTGGTTACACCAGGCTAGCAAGGAGTCACAATAGGGTCAGAATAGTGTCCCTTCTGGACACTTATCTGTTACCCCCACCCCCCACCAACACACCTATCTCAGCGGGCAGCTGTTTAATGTTGTCCTTCCAGCCCCCCACCAACACACAACTCACCTATCTCGGCGGGCAGCTGTTTAATGTTGTCCCCCCAACCCCAACCAACTCACCTATCTCGGCGGGCAGCTGTTTAATGTTGTCCCCCCAACCCCCACCAACTCACCTATCTCGGCGGGCAGCTGTTTAATCTTGTTCTCTCGTATGCTGAGCATGGTGAGTTTGGACAGGTTGCGGATGTCCTTCTCCACGGCCGTGATGCGGTTGAAGCGCAGGTACAGGGTGGTGAGCGACGTCACCCGGTACACCACGGCGGGGATCTCCCGCAGCTTGTTGTGCCTCAGGTCCAGCATGCGCAGCTTCTTCAGCGAGTCCAGCGAGTCGGGCAGGCTGGTCAGCGAGTTCTCACTCAGCGCCAGCGTCACCAGGCCCAACAGGCAGCCCGCCTCGGCGGGCAGGCTCTGCAGCTTGTTACTGTACAGGTAGAGCTCGGCCAGCTGCGTCAGCTCCTTGACGGAGCCGGGCAGCATATGGATGGACCGCTTGGACAGGTCGAGCCGCGTGGCGTTCTCCTCGCGACACTTGTTCAGCTCCTTGATCACCTCCGCGTTGCTCGACTTCTTGCGGGTGCCCGGCGCTGGGTTGGGCCGCTTTATCGTGTTATCCACGGAGAAGGCGACGGCCGGAGATGCGGCGCTCGTGTCCTTCTTTCCTTCTTTGGCGTCTTTACCTTTGGTCTTGGCCTCCTTGCCGAAGCCGGCCAGAGCCTTGGCCTCCTTTTCCCTCTCTTTGCCCGGCGGACCTCCCTTGGGGTCCTTCTCTTTCGAGTCTTTGTCTTTGCCTAAAGTACTACTCATGATGACGTTTTGGGGCACCCTGCAGAGTCACTCATGGGAGACTCTCTCCCCGCAGATTAAGAAAAGTTTTAAAACCTTTTAAAAAATAAATTAAAAAAATAGCCAGGTGGGCTTTAGAGACGCTTGCGTTGATACATACCTGTGGAAACCTACACATTCACTAGGATCATTTTAATTAAGATTATCCAAAGGGTTTGTTGTTGCCTTCTTTGTTTTGTTAAAAGAGGAGAGGAGCAGGAATCCTTTGACGCAAGACTGTGGCAGCCATCGGCCACATACTTATGTCATCAGTATGCAGTACCTGGGCCTTCAGCAAAAC
The DNA here is from genome assembly GCA_026546735.1 of Forbesichthys agassizii. NCBI lineage: Eukaryota > Metazoa > Chordata > Actinopteri > Percopsiformes > Amblyopsidae > Forbesichthys > Forbesichthys agassizii. The sequence continues at coordinate 8,311 of JAODLL010005180.1, forward strand.
GGAGTTCATGCCGCAACGTTTTGAAGAGTGACCATCCTGTTGGGATTGCTGTAGAGCAAAAAGAAAATGTATTTCAGATCTCCAAACTCATACGTCTATTCATCATTTAACTTGACATTTTGTTGAATCTACAACTACAATTTACAATGTTGTCTTTAATAAGTCTCGCACTCCCTTTCTCTCCCCCTCCCTCCCTCCTGGTTTAACAAGTTTAGACAGCCTTGTGCAAGCTATGCCAATTACAATCCAACGCAATAGACGCAACTATTAGGCATAACCTCTCAGAAACTTGCTCCAACTAAATAAATACAACTGTTGTTGACATTACTGTAAGCCTACAGTACAGCCCTGCAAAACGTCTAGTGAATCCATTAACTCATCACTCATAAAAGGCAGCAGAAGAATCACACTGATAAAGACTAATTTTGCGTTTTAACGACAAAAAAAAAAAAAAAAAAGCTAAATAAATCGTATGATTCAGTCAACTAGTCTCAGTTTAGTCTCTTTTGCACCTCGGTTCTCAGCTCTCCAACGCTAGTAAAAGCTCAGCCATGGCAGAAAGAGATCCCAGGCTTGGCTGAGGATCAGAGCTAAGTGAAAAGGTTAGAGCTGCTGGGAATAATCTTTAGAACTGGCCTTCAAAAAGCACAGGCTCCCCACGACTACAGGTCATGGGACTTTCTGGCTATGGGGAGGAAGGGAAGGTCCAATATCAACATGCTTAAATGGTAAAACACAGGATAGTAATCTACTCGTACAAACTGTCTCTCTCTGACAATGTTGCCAAACCATGGGAATCCAATTAACTGGATTCAGAATGCAGTTCTTGTAGAGTAGAGCATAATATAAATATTTAATAAGCATGGTCAGTTTAACTCAATGACTATGTGAACTAAACCAGAGCCATGGAAATAACACAGTCGCGCTGTCTCCGCTCACTCCAATGGACCGTTTTTTTTTTTTACAGCAACAGAACCTCAAAATAGTTCCCTGAAGTTAGGCTTAATACTAGAAGTTAGGGCTGGGCGATATAGAACAAAAAAATCTTATACCGATATATTTAGGTTGAATACCGACACACACACACACACACACACACACACACACACACACAGGTATTTTCTATAATGTGGGTTTCTCTTTTTTCCTTGGGGCCTAAAAACTGGGATTTTTTTCCCTAGCATTTATTGTGTTCACTTTATAGGCTGTAGGCATTCATTTAATTTATTTTGTCTATGTGACTTTTTGCCACTAGATGTCACTAAGCGCACCAGCTTTTCAGCAAAGCAAATGACACATGCTTCTGCACTATGCTATAATAATATGCATTGTGCTAAAATAGTGCAAGTCCAGTTATGTAAACAAAAACAAGAGTTGGTCAAAACACACACTGATGGAGTGTTTGTTGTTCTCTTCTCAGGACGTAATTATCCCACTATACCTTTATACAGAAAATAGTAGCCTAGTTACATGAACATAATAGCTACATGAACTATCTAGAGACCTTTTTAATCACCAACCATTTAGAATACTAATAGAGAAGAACACATGTAGCTTAATTTTAAAAGATATTGCCAAGATATAAAACCTGGCGAACCACAACTTCAGAACCACGGTTAACGGCCATCACACGCCCGACACAGTATTCAAAATAAATAGTGTCCATTTTCACTCCATGGTGTACAAACTCTCCTACGCTTTTCAGCCAGATATAGGCCTTCGTCACTTTGCCCTGACCCAAGTAACGTGTGGTAGTTCTATTAGTGATGACAGGCTATTATGTTCATGTAGCCTTTACACGAACATAATAACACCAATATTATAAATATAAAATAAAGTGCAATCAGATTCAAATCTGATTGTATTTTACTACTATGGTGTTGCACATATAATGCAACATCATACATGATTCTCCCATGTCACAGTCTTCCCAGTGAACTACTGTTAAAGTCAGAATTATTTCCCAGTGACTGTAGGAAGCTCAGGTGTCATCGTGTGTCAGAAGCACACAATTCCCCTTGTACCAACTTCCTCGATACCTTTGTGTTAAAATCATTTATTATGCACTCCTATCAATGCAATGAGAGAGAGAGAAAGACTAAAATAATGTGAGGAATTAGCAAGAAATTTTATTTGACCTTGTCAAATAAAAGTGACCGGTTTTCTTGTCAAATATAGAAATGATGTCAGGCTGCCACACACACTATAGGTTTCAGGCTGCCACACACACACACACACACTATAGGTTAAGCAAACCAAAAAAAGTCACAACAAACTTGGGATGTCCATAACAACTACACTGCTCCAAAAAAAAAGGGAACACTTAAACAACACAATGTAACTCCAAGTCAATCACACTTCTGTGAAATCACACTGTCCACTCAGG
>JAODLL010005181.1:0-10694 GCA_026546735.1 Forbesichthys agassizii
AAATACATGCTTCTGAGGAATCCGCTAGGGGCGCATCCCATAGTGAGACATCGAAACGAATGCTATGAAAGAGAACCTCACTTACATAATTAAGTAATGCACCCTTACCACTAGGCAATAGCACACCATCACGAGAGGACACAAAATACATGTAATAATGATACATTGCAGAGGGCTATTGTTACATAGAAACAGAAAACAACCACCAAACATCCAAGATACATTTAGAGTTGACCGGGGGAATATTCCGTTATATTTATCATGCAATGTGTCATTATGCATCTCAAGGGGGATGAGATGCTAACAATAAAGCTACACATTAATAAATCAAGCATTATACAACTCCAATGCAGTGCTATAATAGGGCAGTGCTGCGTAAACACACTGCAGGCTTGGATTGTGCAGCCACAATTCAAATAAAAACAAATGTCTGTCTATTACTTATGTCTCTGTAAACTGTAGTCCACACATTCAATTCTTACTTCCCACGTGCCAGGGGCCAGGAGATTATCTTCAGACTACCAGTAGTCCCAAACGTCACTTGTGCCGCAGTGCAGATGAGCAGCGGTGCCACCCATAAATACAATTCCCGATTGATATTGATTTTAATTGCTCTGCTCTCTTGGGCCAGTGAGGCGTAGAAGTCAATGTTTACATCTGGTAGAAAGTGACGGTGCATTCACACATGAGCGGCAATGCCGTTGTGGGAAAGCGGAGCCTCTCATAGCAAGACGTTAAAAAAAAAAAGGCTTCCCGCTCCGCTTCCAGAAGCGGGATGGCAGCGCTTGCCAAAGCGGAACGGCAGATGGCCAAAATAGAACAGGTCCTATTTTTTCTTTTGCCGTCGCGGGAGGCCAATCAGAGGATAGCGGAAAACCAATAGGAAAGCTTGTGGGCGGTACTACACACTGAAAGTAAGCAAATGTTTTTGTTCTAAACTTCAAAGGAGGGGCCGATTTCAAATAATTTGCCGGTGGCACTTACGAGATGCCAAGCGGTCTCACCACTCATGTGTGAATGCAGCCTAAGTCTAGCCTTAAATATGACACCATGACAGGATGAACCTTTGTATTAGATACGTCGACACTGTCAAACACTACGGTGATGTTCTACTACAGATCTGACCTGTGTTATCAAATAGTCACATTTACATAATGTATGTATGTATGTACAAGTAGGTAGCCCATATATGTTGTTGCAATACTGTTTCACGTTATTGGAAGGATCAATTAAAATGTGCCTGATGTTACCTGAAGAAGAAGAAGAAAAAATACTATTCTATATTGTACAATGGTTTACTCTACGATATAATACCAAGGCGGTCTGAGAACCTTGTAAACTAACAGACTTTGCACACCAGCCTGCAAAGAAAACAGAGATGGGTGGTGGTGAAGAGACAGACCTGGCCAATGAAGGGGTGGCATCCCAACCATAAAGGAGGCTACCTTGCCCTGCAAAACACACGTAGTATAAAGTAAAATAAAAAGCGAGATGATTCCACCTCATTCTGTCAATACTAAAAGCAAGCAGAGTCTGGCGGGGGGTATCAACTCTCACAGCGGGCACTCTGGGAAAAGCGGTTTGGGCAAAACAAAACTATACAGCTGAAATATTGATCAACGTCTACCACCCCGAAGACTCCTTGCTCAAAAGGATGTTTTCTCTTTTTGCCCCTCTGGCCTCAGCCCTCCCCTGCTCTTTAGCTTTCCTCCTCGTCTCAACCCACCACTCCCCCTCCCCTTCCACTATCGTCCTGACAACCACAACACAGAGCAAAGACTTAGGTGGGTGCACACAAATGTTGAAGGGTGTCAGGGTGTTTTTTGAGGATAGGTGAGCGTTGTCTCTCTAGTAGTAAACATTATTATTATAATGTTTTTGCCCCCACTTGTAGATGAGGGTTTTCTCCAACCAGGTTTCATGTCAGAGAGAACTTCTTCTATTTTGTTGGCTGTCACCTCTCGATCTCAGTGGGATGAATTCAGAGTGAGTAAATGGCATATGATCAATCACTGAGTTTTTCCTCTGACAGTTGGTCCAACTGGCAAAAAAAGTTATCTTCTTATATTCCCCACCACCGCCAGTTTCTAACACTTACTAGGGTTTTAGTTCTAGATTCTTCCATAAACACGATACAAAATGAGACAAGAAAAAAAACTAAGTCTGTCAAAGCAGTGAAGCATTCTGTGTTGAGGACAGAGATATCGCCGAGAAACTGTGCCTTGCACTGTCCATCTACTCTAATTGGTAATGCGCTGTGTAATGTTGGACAGTATTACGTCAATGATTGATTGCACACTGCTTTTTCTGTGCCTGAAAAGTTTAATTATTCATTTTATATTAAACTATATATTACATTTTCTCTAAACTGTCCTAGGTTGTGCTTTTGTCCAGTTGGAGGCTATTACTGTATGTACTACTGTAAATAGATATGACTACATTTCACCCTGGAATATAATATGAATCATGATAGGGTGTCATGATGAGAAGCAACGTTTGATTACTCTGTTACCACTGCACCATTTGTTTAGCATTTTAAACCTTCTTATTGTTGGCAGGGTATTTCAATTTGGCGTACACGCATAATTTCTCAGCGCGGTATCTGTCATTCAAGATTAAAAACTACTTTCCGCAGGAGTCATACCTCATTGTGCTTGGATACAAAGGGCTGGACAAAGTATATGCCCCACACAGGAACGCACACCATAAATGTGCAAGGAAATGCTGCATTAAGGCAATGCTAGGTGTTCGTATTCAACTCGCAAATCCCTGAATCACTGACGAGCTGTCGCCATGCCCTTTCCAGTGTCCATACTGCCAGCTCGGGTGGGCGTGTCTTACGCCAGCAACGATCAGAACTGGCGTGAGGTCTACAGTAAAATTTGTCAAATCAAACCCAGAAATAGTGTGCATCCCCTCAAAAAAAGAGAAACATTTTAGAGGGAAATGTTTGTATAAATACTATTATACACCGCGAACAGGCACTAGGTAACAGCGAGAGGCTTTACGCTAGCTATCGAGAGAGAGAACATCTGTCCTGCTATTGGTAGTCACCGAACTCCGTCACCAACGGTTTGCAGGAAATTAGCATAAAGTTGAAAAGTTCTCCACTCTGATATGTTGCAGTGCGACTTTGTCTCTGAACGTAGCTCCACCCGCTGCCGCCGAGAAACGCTGGCATCCGTTCGAAATTTAATGGAACGTGCCTCTTTGCGAGCTGAACACGTTGGCGGTGTGAATGCAGGGTAAGACATCTTGCACAAGTATTCTTACAGGCAGCCTAGGCACGGGGTTGCAGGGACCCTCAACACTAGGTCACACTGTCCCACCTTTAAACTTGAACAACCCTGCCTCAATAATACATCTCTTTAATGCAGCATATAATATCAGACCATTGTTTGGGCATTTTCACTGTGTAGATTAGGGCATGATTTAAAGGGTGGACAGTTTCTGCTTTAGGGGAAACCCTAAAAGTTTGATTACAGAGGATGTTAAATTGTAATTGTATAAAGATTGCTTCAGGGATGGTGTGTGTGTGTGTGTGTGCGCGCATGTGCATTAGAGACAGAGAGAGAAAGAGAGAGAGAGATTCTGTATGCCGAGAGTCTACAAAGTAGGTATGCAACAAAAGACTCCTCCACGGATATTTACCTCACACATACACACACACCTCAATGTGCACAGTGTGGTTTGAGACAAGACTTTTCATGGATGATGGATGTTATACAGGCAGGAAGGCCGTTCCTCTACCCTGGGTTATCTGTCTCTACTGTCATGAGCTGATAGGCAGGGTTGGGTAGGTTACTTTTTAAATGTAATCAGTTACAAGTTACCAGACTAAATTTACAATCAGTAATGTAATTTTTGGATTACCTAAATTTAGTAACATAATTTGATTACTTTCCATTACTTTTAGATTACTTAACGTCTAAACATTGTTATTTGAAATGCCATCCAAAGAAATGTACTGCGTTGGCGCGCCACATCTTTCTATTTTTGTGACCGTTTATGTTGCTATAGGGAACAAATTAAAGTAGGACATTAATTCAATTATTGATTGACGTTAATGAAAGGTTAATAAGAAAACAGCTGATTGTTTTGTGCATCTTTCTTCTGCAAACCTTCTTAAATTTGAAAGTAATCCTAGAAGTAATCATACTTTTTATTTAAATACCTGTCATTTGATTCCACTGTTTTAGCTGGTAACTGTAATAGATTACAGTTACTGTTTTTTTGTAATTAGATAAACTTGGCAACCTTGCTGATAGCAATAAGTTTACACACACACACACACACACACACACACACACACACACACACACAAACACGCACACACACACGCACGCACGCACGCACACAGTGTCGCATTCTCCCTCTCACGCACTCACAATATTTGAGTATATGCGCTGTAGACTGCCCCTGAGCCAGGAGATTGCGCAAGAGAAATGTTGGTACTTTCACTGTGGGGTGACAGGGAATATAGCACCACCTAGTGGCTGCAACGAGCACTGCCCAACCATTTACAATGCAGTCTCATTAGAGCCAAATTACTGTACAGTAAATGCTTTACGCTGTTCTCCTTAGATCAGCTACGCAAAAGGAAAAGAGTATGAGATTAAGAGAGGAGGAAACCGACTTCTAATACACAGTGGATAGAAGCTAACTATTCCTTTGTTCCCCGGTCTTCTTATTACATATTTGTTCTTAATAGCGTGTCAAATGGGTTTTTTTCAACTTATATTTCCCCGTCTTGTTTCACTACACGTATCCACACAAATGCTCCCACACAGCATTTCCCTCCCAACTGTCTGGGGGTTCCGCCCTTGCATTTAATACCCACAATTCACAGTTCTCCTCGCTCTCTCCCCTTCCCTTACCTTCTTCACCCCCCTTCCCCAATCCTCACCCGTCTCCCCCAGCAGCAGTATTAAAAGTGATCCATTTCACCCACCTGAAAAAGCCAATTATCTGTCTTTTTATGACTTTCATTATTTCACCACGCACACAGATTATTATTAGGCTACTGGGCCACTGACTCATAGCACTGACGCAAACAAAACAAAAAAGAACAACTCGCACGCACAATAACAATGCTGTGCTCTCAATGAGTGTGCATGGCATGGTTATGAATGAATGACCTGCACCTGGAGAGCATTACATGGTGCGGGTAGCTTGCAATCGATCACCACTGTTGTCTCAACAACACCAACAACAGCAGTAGCAGCATCGCTATTCGACAGCAACATTACATACCGTAGGAAAGGGCGAAGACAAAATAAGTGACATCCGCTATACTGATTATTCCGATTCCTTAACTGACAGCAGCTGCTGTATATATTTACTAAAGCAATAGGAAGTGCGTGTGTGTGTGTGTGAATGCAAAACAGTGCCACTGGTACCACCTTCACATTGTACTGTATTATAGCCAATGCATATGAGATTGACCTCCGCATGCAATAATATCAGCCGAGCCTGCTGGTGAGCGTCGGCTGGTGATCACCGCCATTTGTCATTGCTTCTCTTCACCTGACAGATACAGTGTACTCATCTGCATTCACCACCTGGGGCTACGGGTGTTTAATGCCGCCATTAGCCAGTCTCCCACATGAAATACATCTGTGACTAAAGAGCGAGCACAAGCCAGGCTCCGGGCACTGAATTTAATGGTGAATTCAACTCGTCAGCCGGAGAACCTATGAAATACAAAACTAACGTAATGCGGCAGGGGGTAACTTTCTGATTAACCCGATTGTCCTTCCTGCGTTCCTCTGTGCTCTCTCAGTCGATGCTTGTTTTGCAGATGAAGCTCGCTCTCGCGCTCTCTCTCTCTCTCTCTCTCTCTGAGTAACCATAGGAAGTTATTTGAACTAATTATGCTGTGTGAAACTAAAGGATCTGTTTCATGTTACTGTCAAATTACATTTTATTCTGTCAAATTACATTTTATTCTATCTGTGAAGTTGACCAAAACCCCAATGCCCCAACACCTCTGCAGTCCAGTGCTTAAACCAGTACTTTTCCTCTTTGTTTAAAGTTTATTTCTCCATCCCTAAGCACAATCCCCAACAACACCAAGCACGTACGCCCCATGTAATAGACGTGGAGCTGTCTTTTTGTTACATAACAGCCTCGTTAACATTAAATTATCGTCAACAAGATTTTGCTCCTCTTCATTTTTTCTTCATGATCTGGTTCCACATACAACTTCACCACGAGAAATGTAATTTCAGAATGTTGCTAGCGACATGGGCTGGTTCACAAAGGTTCCCTTTTCCATACTGTCTATTCATAAATAAATATATGTTAAAGAAATGCAGTTCTACAACAGAAACATTTTGAGGACACACTGATGTTGATATATCCATTACTTCAGGACATTGCACTTTATTTTAAGTTTATTCTAAAAGACTCATAGCATAATGGCTTTTTAATTTGAAAGCATAATGTTGACATGGTTTACTAAGCAACATTTAGAATGTACAATTCCCCACTGAACACACGCAGAGCACACACACACACACACACACACACACACACAGCTCACTGCAGCACTTAGATGTGTATTTAGATTTGACCTGCTGAACCCAATTTTCATATATTTTTCCAACCACATGGATCTTATTTGACCAAAATAGAATAAATTCAGTTCAGCAAAGTGATTATCTTGGTTTGTAAGACTAAGTGCAAGTACAGGGAGCACCAAAACAATCACTAGATTACTAATAAAAACACTACGTGGCTTGTCTGCTCAAAAGCTGCATTAGTTAACCTGACGTGAGGGTACACGCTGCAGCGGTTAAGCTGTATTGAGAATAGCATTGTACGCATACAGAACACAGAGTAGCAGATTGCTAGCTTATTTACATACTTTGCTTCGCCAGTACACGATTCAACATTATCTTTTCCGTCTACCTGAAGTTCTCCTGCTCCGAGTCTGAATGTTTAAAACTCGTTTCATTTTTATTTTTTTATTTCAAACATACAGCATAGATGCAGATCTCTTCTAATGAAATGAGCTGTTGAAAAGGAAAACGTTACATACATTTGTTTACTTTCTCTACAGGGGTAAATGCACAAAGGAGAAACAAAGAGAAATGGAAAAGAAAGAGGTGTTGCTTAACTCTCCACACCGAACCTTGGTGTCAGGATGCATCTTAGCATGTGTGACCTCCTTGGGAATTGCACCCCTAACTTTGCCGGAGTTAGTCACATCCTCTATCTTCGGCTGAAAATTGCATCTCAATATAGCCGTGCCAGAAAGCGACAAGTGGCAGACGGCAAATAAATCGTCTCTCCGTTCCCTTTCCTATCCGAGTGGTGAGTGATAAAGAGGCCCTTTCAAAGAGTGTGGCATGCGTTGGGAAGGACAGTTTGGCTGGTTAAGGCCTGGATATCTCTTTAGTCACACGGTGACAATGGGTCACGAATGTATCATGGCATATCAAGTGGAAACAACCAAAGATTACGTAGAGCGCTTCGGCATGTCATTCAGATTTGATATGGTCAAGTTTAGGTATATAGCATGCTTGTCCATTTACACCAGGGTGCAAATAGGCACTGTCTAAACGGACAGCGAATGCAGTAGATTATCGAGGAGGACTGAATGGCAAGACGCGAATGGCAGAAAACAAAGGAAAAAAAGAGAGATTTAAAGAGAGAGCAAGAGAGATAGGGAGGGCGGAGAGATAGACAAGACTGCTTGTCCACTGAGCGTTGACCGACTGGGACAACGCAGCGTTTGCGTGCCCTCTCCACAGACTGCATGTCTCCTGCATAGTAATCAACAACCATGAAAGCGGAAGGGTGGGGTGGGGGGGGGGGGCATTGGGAGCAGGAGATGGAGATGGAACAGTGCAGAGGCAGTCATGCCGCCATAACCATAGCAACAGGCAAACTACATCCCAACTGTCAAATTTTAATTTCCTCTGTGTCTTTTCCTATAAGAGGAGAGAGGGAGAGGTCAGTGTCAGCCACACGAAAACAAAGATGGAGATTCAACGCGCAAAGGAGAGCTGTTCTCCAGCCTGCTCCAAGTCTCTCTGGTCAAACTGCCCTCCTGCCCCTTCACGTCTTCTTGGCCCCATCTACGTCCTTGATTAAAGGCAGGGTCATTCTCCAGAAGGCTTGCTAACATCGAGCTCAAATGAAAACAAATCAAACAAAAACATTGGAAATGCAATGTGAAGACAAGGGCATTGTTCTTGTGAACAGTGATTGCCACTTCGCTTATGTTCCTAAAAAGCGAGCCTAGGAGCCAGTACCGAATTCTTTATTTCAGCACGCACGAAGCCTGGTAAAATAGCTAAATGTAAGGACATATTTGGTGGATTAAGTGTATTAGCTTACACTTAGCTTACAATAACTGACTATACTTTCAGCAGTGGAACAAACTAGCCTACTTGTTTATAGCCATACTAATGCTCATAAATTACTAAAGCACCTAGAAGCACAAGCCTGCCATCAAAGTAATCTCCCTGTCAGGCAGTCAGGCATCAAAGAAGTGTGGGCGTGCGCGCATGTATGTGTGCGTGTGTCGGGCAAATGTTCTGTACTGAAACACGCCTGTCAGAGAGATAGAAGTATCCTATAGCCTGCATGTGTGTGTGCGCGCGCGCACATGTATGTGTGCGTGTGTCGGGCAAATGTTCTGTACTGAAACACGCCTGTCAGAGAGATAGAAGTATCCTGTAGCCAAAACACTCCCCAGACCGACGTCTAAATGTGTATGTTTGTCTAAATGCATGTGTGTGTGCACATGCAGTGAAAGGAAACTTGCCTCCAGCAAATCAAGTTCCCTTGAGGGAATAATGTAACCTGAGAGAGAGAGAGAGAGAAGAAAGAGAAAGAGCGAGCCTTGGGTCTCTCTCTCTCTCTTTCTCTCTCTCTCTCTTATCCTTTTTAGCATATGTGGAGGTATTCACTGTAGGGACCTTTTAGCACAGAGGAAAATTAACACCAGCCACAGCCCACAAGCATGAATAGCATTAGGCAGACTAGTTTGCTCAATTGTTTTGCCTTCTGCTAAAAGTTCGGCATGCATAGATTAGAGTCTAGAAATTGGATGACAGTGGCGCAGTGGGTCGAGCGGGGCGGTAGGTGATCCAGAAGTTGCTGATTCAAACCCCGCTAACTCCTCACCAAGTGTTGTGGCGTCCTTGAGCAAGATAACTAACCCAACTGCTCCCGGTGGTCAGCACCCTGCATGGCTGACACAACCGTCTGTGTGCGAATGAATGGGTCATTGTGAGGCAATACTGTAAACGCTTTGGGTGGCCGGAAGGTTGGAAAAGTGCTATATAAATGCAGTCCATTTATTAGAATACTACACCTTTACAGTGGGGGAAAAAAAGCCCTATCATTCACAAACTAATAATAACACTCTCTTTAGTACAGTATACTGGGCAGTCCATCCTGACGTTAGATTCGCAACCTTGGGATATGGCCAAAACAACATGGCAAACAGCTTGCCCTAGAGCAAAACACTCAATATATCTGCAATGACAGCCACCTAAGAGGAGCCCCCCGATTGTCATCTCCAACCATTTCTTTACTCTGTAAAGACAGGATGACAGACGTCCATGAGAAAACAGGTCCCTAAACTGCAGACCTGAAACAAAGTGACACTTTAAATAATATGTATATGAGGTAGGCTGGTGTCATTGTGCTCAACATAAAAGCCAAGAGAATTTTGTCCTTGCCTCAATGAATACAGCATAAAGTACATTCTCCCCTCGTTCCACTTTGTATTAACCTATCTTACATCATATACAGTATATAATACCTCTTGACATATTGTGCTGAAGTTAGCATGAGTCGAATAACCACATTTCTCTACTCACACTGCTTCGGCTCTACAGAATTCCCAACTAACCTCTTCTCTGAATAGGAATTTGTTATAGCAAGAAGAAAGTGAAAACTTTGCAACCAGCACGTTCAAATCCATCGTGCGTAATCTATTTGTCGATATATCCACACATGACTCAGCAACACCCCGTCTAGACGGAGAAAATGTCATCATTTTAGGAAAGAAAGAAAGTGGTGGTGGTTTTCCTAACGGTACAGCAGAAATACCTCAACTCACGCTTTAAAAAGCACTCGCATGCGATGACCTGAACTCTGATGTGAAGATCAGAGGCAGTCTGCCGGGGTGGGGTTAAAAGACAGATAGACATATGGATTTATTTGTCAGATGAGCGAGGGAATAAAATATATTCTGCAAGGCAGCCGGGGAGTGGTGCGCTGATAGGTAAAGTAATAATCATCCCGTGGCTTGTCAGACACACCAGCGGATGATACCGCTAGCAATACGAGCATTTATTACCCACTGGCACCATAAAAACAAATAAGCCCTATCCGCAGACCAGCTGTATACGTTTGTGTGTGTCCTGCATTGGTGTGTGTATACGTGAGTGTAAAAGCATCCCATACAGATCTCTGGGTCTGTGTTTGTGTGCTTGTGTGTGTGTTTAAAAAGGTCCCATACAGGTCTCTGGGCCTGTGTGTGTGTGTGCATGTAAATGCGTCCCATACAGATCTCTGGGCCTGTGTGTGTGTGTGCATGTAAATGCGTCCCATACAGATCTCTGGGTCTGTGTGCATGTGTGCACGTTTAAAGGAGTCCCATACAGATCTCTGGGTCTGTGTGCATGTGTGCACGTTTAAAGGAGTCCCATACAGATCTCTGGGTCTGTGTG
>JAODLL010005182.1:0-10692 GCA_026546735.1 Forbesichthys agassizii
TAATAAAAAACTTTAACTATCAGCAGGTGCATTAACCTCCAAATCAGTAGATGGCGCCGGCGAGTTCTTCATGGCCTGGGCTGGGCTGGTATCACTAGCTATCACTTATGCCAAACGCACCAGATAAGTAGTGAATAAACGAACTTTGTTTATCATGTATAAGTTAGTCGTAGCGTGTTAGTATAGCACAGTAAATGCGTTAAGTTGCGTAACGTACGGTACGGTAGGCCTTTTTAGGTCTACAGTACGGTACTGTAGTAAGTTACGTCGCTCGAATATTACTTTGATTTGAATACGGTACCGTACGGTATCGTGTTGAGTGCTCTGAATGATGATTAAAATAAGAAAGGGATATCCTTTTCATCGCACTGACATTTCTAACAAGTAAGCAGTAACTAACGACTAGTTTCAGCGTGCTACCGTAGTAGCAGCTAGCTACTACTGGAAGATCCACAGGAAAGGTGAGGCTCAAACTATAAACGTCTCATTTGTCCTTTACTGCATGTTTGATATGTTTAACGACATTTTTAAATCAATCAAATGTGAACTAATGTTATATATATTAATAGTTTAAACATCTGGTTTCTCAGTATGTCGGACGACAGCAACAGGGGGCGGCCACCTTCTAGTTATGGCTCGATGAAGAGTGAAGATGAGGAAGAGGAACTTGAGTCTGTCGAGGCGGGCCCTTCTCTGCTCGCTAGTATCACCCCAAGCATGCCCGTGCCCGGTGTCACTGGGTAGGTATTTGTACTTTTTCACGGGTGTCATACTCGCCATATGACGGACCAGTGGCAAATTAAGTTAAAAGGAAAAAAGCTTGCTTGATGGCATAACAATGCTTATGATTAAAATATGATCAACTGCTCTCACAGGCTCACACATTTCTCTTCCACATGAAGTTTAATGTAAAGCTTGAGCTGGTGGGAAGTACATTTGTGGTTTGAATGGAGCTAATACATATATATTCTGCATTGACCCCAATATAATGTAAACGTACTTATTTAGTAAACTATTATCTTAAAGGATTGGTATAATGGCTGAGTATGTGCGTGCTATTGTATGTGATTTGTTAAATGTTCTTTTTACAAGGACGATACTGACGTCTTTTACTGCTAATAATGTCCTATCTTGCACGCTTTTGGACAAGGTTACAACTGGCTGGCTCCGAGTATCCAGAGACGATGTTCACGGAAACGACACAGCAAACCAAACCAATGGGGGCCTGTGTAATTGACACAGAGTAAGAGTAACACATGCACAATCTAACAGAGGTGGATGTCAAACAATTACTGTTTTCAAGATTTAATTTGACTGAATTAGATTACATTCTCTACACAGTATACTATAATGCATAGAAGTACATACTGTAGTGGTTGTATGTATTATTACATTTACATACAGTGTAGTTGAAAAATAACCTTACACACCAGATGGATAGACACAAGTCCATCTAGGGAGCCGTCCATCGAAACTTTTAAAATGGCATGCACTTTCAAAGATTGATTGAATGAACCGTCTGTCTGTCAGTGTTGTTTACGTTGGTTTTTGAGTTGCGTTCGCTGTTGTCACACCTAAATCATGCTCGTAGCTATCAGTTTAACGCTGGTTGGTCAGTTCAGTTGTTATTTATCTGGGTTTGAAGCTCTCCAGACTTATTCTCGTGGCAAAGTCAAATCGAAACTCGCGAGATCAGGATGGTCTCGTTAAAAAGGCTTCCTAGTAAGATTACTCTACCTTTTTATAGTCTTGATTTATATATTTTTTATTATACTGTGAATTTAACTCACTATTGTTGACATGATGTTACTGCAAAACTCATCCATGAGGCTTAACGTTTATGGCTACGGGGACTGTCACTGCAGGTTGTTTGATGGACTGGAGGATTTTGAGATTGAGGAAACTGATGACATCATGATAGCAGACTCCCCAGAACCACTCCCTGCAGTTGAGATTGAAGAATACCTGCGGGAGGAGGAGGCTGATACCCAGCCAGGCCGCATTCACCAAGAACATAGCATGCCGCATGTTTTCAAGGTCGGTGGAGTTGTAGTTATTACTAGAATCAGCTTTTGGAGAGGTGACTTCCATCAATCCATCTTCACCCGCTTATCCAGCGTCGGGTCGCAGGGGCAGCAGCTCCAGCAAGGGACCCCAGACTTCCCTTTCCCGAGCCACATTGGAAAGCTCTGACTGGAGGATCCCGAGGCGTTCACTGTGGAGATATAATCTCTCCACCTAGTCCTGGGTTTTCCCCGAGGCCTCCTCCCAGCTGGACGTGCCTGGAGCACCTCCAAAGGGAGGCGCCCAGGGGGCATCCTTACCAGATACCCGTAGCACTTCAACTGGCTCCTTTCGACGCAAAGGAGCAGCGGCTCTACTTCCTCACAGATAGCTGAGCTTCTCACCCTATCTCTTAAGGGAGAGGCCAGCCACCCTCCTGAGGAAACCCATTTCGACCGCTTGTACCCGTGATCTAGATCTTTCATGACCATAGGTGAGGGTAGGAATGAAAATTGCACGGTAAATCGAGACCTTTGCCTTCCGGCTCAGCTATGTTTATTTTCAGGTTTCCAGTATTTGCTTTAGTCATGGAACTATTTAAAGGAACAGTGTGTAAAATTGAGTATAATTTATGCTCTGGCTTGCTGTTTTTATTGAATGCATTGCCTTAAAAATTTGAAATTTGATTGACGGTTGTCAACATTTTTAGGAGTCATTTGAGTCAGGTGTGTTGGAGCACGGAGCCATCTACAACATATGCAGGACAGTGTGTCCCCAAAACCATGGATGAGAGCCACTAAGCTAGACCTACTGTATGTCTAATAATAGCAATATGATTAGATATAGGAATTCCACTTTTCTAAAGTGTCAGTAGATGGATTTACATGGACACTTTCTGTCATTCTGAATAAAGCTTTCCGATTGAAGATTTCTGATTACCTGTTTACATGGCATTTATTCTGGTATGGTCAAGGGGTTACCATGCTCTGTCACAATTAAGCGGAATAGACTCTGTTTATTTGAGCGACTCGCTATTTGTAGTCTCATACAGTGTTTCAGTTCTGAACCAAAGAAAATGTTCTAAGTGATAGACAATATTTGATTTAATCTTGACTCTTAACATGCTAGCTAGGCTTAATGATGTCCGCCGGTCCCTTGTGTGTGCCTGCAGAACATGCAGGCCGTCCTGTCAGAACTGACCAAGGAGGAGCTGTGCGACTTCAAGATGAGCCTGTGTCAGAACAAGAGCAAGTTCACCCTTCCTCAGGTGCTGCCCTGCGACGTCCTGGACCTGGTGGACCTTATGATCCAGGTGCTGGGTAAGCACACGGGCTGGTCTCAGATCAGTCTTGGGGTCACAGGATTGATCTAGGGGGGTTTGTGAAATTAAATGCAATCTGCTGCAGTGTCATCTAGAGCAGATAGTCCAGAATGTGCGTTTCTAATGATGTTCATGGTTTACTTACACTTTATTATGTTGCGTTCATAATGCTTTATTAAATCAGCATGTTGGTGGTAAAAATGACACGATTAGCTAACTTGACTTAAGACTTGAACAGGGAAACTAGCTGTAGCTTTTGCTTAGCAGTAGCACGTGATGGTCACACTCTGTCTGTTGCAGGTCACGATTTTGCCCTCAAATCTGCCTTGAACGTGTTGGAGAGCATCCACAAGCCGGACGAGGCCGGGGAACTGGAAAAGATGTGCAAGAAGGGTAATTCTGCTGGGCTTGTCATCCGCTGTTGTCTAAATGTTTCTAGTTTGATGTATAGTAGGAGAACATGTGATGTCACTGTGTGAGATTTTAAACTGAAGGATGTCCCTAATGTTTAGGGATGGCACAATCCATTTTTTTCAGTCCCGATACAGATACCGGCACTTTGGGTATCGGCCGATATCGTGTACCGATCCGATTCCAGTGTTAAATTAAGTTTTAAGTTGAATTGAAAAGTAAATTACAGCCAATCTCTATTTTAGGACTAAAATGCATTTTATAAACCTGCTGCTGATAGTGTGGCCTGGGTAGGTTAGACATGGATGATGCTTGACAGTAGACCATGTGTAAATTCATTTAATTGGATCAGCCCCATGGATCGGCTACAACTGTCCATTTGTCACCTATACCGATCCAGCTATTTAAGTCAGTATCGGACCGATTTCCGATCTCAGTATTGTATCGGTGCCATCCCTACTAATGTTCGATGGCATTGTTTAGTGACGCTTTGATGGGACACCCATTTAGTTATATCCAGTCTCCTAAATGTACAAAGTGGAGCTTTTATTTTTTAAACTGCATTGCCTTTCCCTCCTCTCGCTGGCAGTCTTGATCCGCTTTGAGCTGAAGCAGGACCTGATCAGGAGACACAAAGTGCTCTACGAGGGCATCGCCCAAGCGGGCCGCCAGCAGTTGCTTGACACGGTCTACGTGGACCCCCTCGTCTCCACCTGCTCCTACGGAGGAGTGGACCCTTTCCACGAGGTCCGCACGCACCCCCCCTCCCCACCGCGGCTCCCCGCCCCCGACACCTTCGTCACGGCGACCAATTTGTTCCGTCTGCGGAGAGAAGACGGGGAGCTGGTGAAGACCGTGGTGACCACTGGGATTCCTGGTATGGGCATGTCGGTCTTGGCGGGCAAGTTCGGCCTGGACTGGGGTGAAGACAGGGCCAACCGGGTGAGTGAAGACACATTGAAATGCATTGTGAAGCCAAGGGGCATGGTTGTTTGGCAATGGAGCAGTGTGAGTGAATACGGAGACTGTTGAAGGCAGGGTCGTTTGCTAACGTCAATTGTATTGATTAGGTTACTTTATTAATACCCAAAGGTCGATTTGTTTGGCAGTAAAAGAATCATCCTCGCAGTTCATCATGACACATACAACTGACAAACATGGATTCTAACAGTTCATAGAACCATACATATTCATACATGTATATGTAAAATAATAAGAACATGTATAAAATAATTAAAATAATAAAAAGATTATCATCTGACCAATCTAACCAGTGCTGCTTAGTAAAGCAGTGATTTACTAATGTATTTATTAGCCTGCATTTTTCCAGTCAATCACCACCATGGCTGAAGGCTCGGCTTACCCATTGTGTCCCCACATAAAAAGATAAATCACATTTGTTGAAATACTGGTTTAAAAACCAAAATAAATTTACACACAAATGATGCAGTCAATACACTATGTGTCAAGATAATAAAAAT
This sequence comes from Forbesichthys agassizii, assembly GCA_026546735.1. NCBI lineage: Eukaryota > Metazoa > Chordata > Actinopteri > Percopsiformes > Amblyopsidae > Forbesichthys > Forbesichthys agassizii. The sequence continues at coordinate 5,218 of JAODLL010005182.1, forward strand.
GTTTGTCATAACAAAATTTAAGTGATTTTATAGGTTTTAGTGACATTTAAAGAGTTTAATATAATAAATAATTGAGATAATATCGTCTATCGCTATTATTTTGACCATGATAATCGTGATATTATTTTTTCATATGGTCCCATGCTTAATATATACTGTTAGGAAGCAACTTCCCTATTCCTGGTAGAATTACACAATATGACAACTATAGCTGTGCGATATATTCTATGTTTGCATCTGTCGTTCACAGGACTTCCAGTATGTGTTGTGGCTTGCCTTCCACAGCCTCTACCATATAAGGAAGCACAAACACTTTGAGTCGGAGATGTCCATTATGGAGGTGATAGGCCATCAGGTGTGCCGTGAAATAAAACACCTAGATTACCTGGAGGACCCCGACTGCAGGTTTCTCATCATCATGGACTCTTTCGACTGCTACCAGTCTCCACTGGACTGGGAGGTATGGTATATTCAGATTGACTGTAGTGCGACCCCTCTGGGTGACGCTATATGGTGTATATGTATGTGTGTATATTTTAGGGAGCTTGACTTGTGTTTTTCCTGTCCTCTCCAGAACACTCCCGTTTTAACTGACATCCACACTCCGGCAGACCAGGACGTTCTGATTGTCAATCTGATTCGGGGCAATCTTCTGCCTAATGCCCGCATCTGGATCCTGGGCAGAAGCTCAGCTGTCTCAACCATACCGTCTCATTTCGTAGACGTTGTCACGGAGATACAAGGCTTTAGGTGTGTGTGTGTTGAGGGGCGTGGGGGTGGGTGCAATGCTAGTCAATTTGCACGTAATGTAAATTATAACAACGTTCACCGTAACAACTGTTTTAGTGGTTATCAAATGTGACTGGCGGGTAGAAATGTGCGTGGTTCCACTTTGCAAAAGTTTTTTTTTTCCGAGGTTCACACTTTTCTTGGAATATCGTAAGTATTTTCCAGAAATGGAAAGTCAGGGATTTTTATAATTGTTTAGGTTGAAGCTTGGAAACTCGGAGAACTTTGCTAGCATTACATTTTATTTTTTGTTGCCATTCATCAAAATCTTCCTGGATGTGGTATTATATTTTGAGATGACTCCACAAATCATGAAATGTGTCTAAATTCTTACATGATTAGTACATACGCAAAACATCCTCACATTAATTTTCTTTTTTTTTTTGTTACTCTACTGGCTGTCACTTGTTTATTTTGTATTCTTTTATTGTCAGCCTACTGACTGTCACATTTGACTTGGAGTGGAAACCTTGCCTATCCTTTTTCCAGTAAAACAAATCCTGAAGCATTTGTTTCTTGCCAGTAGACTACAATCATCATAACCAATGACTTGAGTGCAGATTAATTAAATGTAAATCCAGTCAAATGTAACGCGAGACCTTCTCTCCCCCCCCAATCCATCCAGTGACGAGATGAAGGACGACTACCTGATGAGACGCTTCAGTGACAAGGAGCTCGCGGGGAGGATCGTGGGCCACTACAAGCGCACGCCCTCGCTCAAAATGCTGTGCCGGCAGCCGTTCGTGTGCTGGATGGTGGCCACTCTGTTTTCACGGAGTCTGCTGGAGCCGGAGTACGGCCAGGACGCCCCCAAGCTCACTCCCTTCTACCTCCACATCATGGTGGTCCAGACCAACCGCAAACTCTTCCGCTACTATGGGCAACAGGAGAACCAGCTGGTAGTGTGATCGTCTCGCCAATCCACCTCTGCTACACCACAGACATCTGCAGCATTTAGCATACGCTTTATGTCAAAAGGTCATCAGCAGATCTAGCTTAGTGTGCATCAACGGCAGCATCAGTTATCCTCAAGAACGTTAACTAACGTTGGCTAACTTTGAGTTCAAATGAAAACTATCTTTCCGGCGCCGACTCACACGTTGAAACGCATTAAGCAAAGCGTAGTGCTCTGGTAGTACTACGCTTTGCTGTTGTATATGAACCAAGAATTCATCTTGGTTCATATAGTTTTCTCCTCTTAAGGGAAGAGTGTGTGTGCTGTTTTGTCCCACCCCTGTTGACTAACTCTTCCTCTCCCCACAGAGATGGTCAGATAAGGACAGGCAGACGTTGATGAAGATGGGAAAGATGGCCCTGAAGATGTTGGAGAAGGACACATGTGTGTTCTACGAGGAGGACGTCAAAGAGCACGACCTGGATTTGAAAGAGGTCACTGTGTTTTCTGGCCTCTGCACTGACCTCCCCACAGAGTCATCCAACGCGAAGAGGAAGTACTGTTTCATACATTTGACTGTCCAGGTAAAGCCCTGCAGTACTGTCAGTCATTCATTTTTAGAAGACTAAATGTACATAGCCAATAGGTTCTCTTATCTTGCCATTAATAGTAAATGTGTGTTTAAAACAAATAAAAACGAAAATAAGCATTTGTTAACGTGCATACTGGAGAGCTAAGTGACGTCGTGCATTTATCACATCAGGTCTTACAGGTTAACTTCTCTGTTTTGGTTCACATGTGTTTTGAAACACACGTTCTATCCAGTGCTATTTGACCTGTTTTAATATAATGTATTATGTCTGTGGCTTTGCACCTGCCCAGGAACCTCAGATGAACATTATTAGCCTATATGGCTTAACTCGACCATTACGCATATTTGCCATGAAACAATATTTGTCGCTGTAATTTTAATAAATAAAAAAACCATTGAATGCAGATATGGAGCTATGCATGGCATAGGTCAGTGGTGTCTGTAAACTGTTAGAGTAACTGCACCATAAATTGTGTTTTTTGACGAGAGACACATTAACACTGGTGTTAATATTCCCGTTTTTTTTTCTCTAAATCTGGATTTAATGGGTTGGAAATGGCTCTACAGGTCATATTCCGATGCCAAAACACTGAATGGCTTGTTGTTTGTTCTCAAGGAGTTCATGGCCGCCGTGTACATCTTCCTAATGTACTTCATGAACGCGAAGAACGTGCTGGAGACCTCGCCGCTGCACTTCAACTTCTCCATGACGTTCACCGAGAGCAAGTCGCCGGCGGACCTGTACCGTTCTGCCATCAAGCGCTGCCTGAGCGGCCCGCCGGGCCACTTTGACATACCCCTGCGCTTCCTGTGCGGCCTGCTCTGCAAGGACGTCCACCAGCAGCTGCTAAGTGCCATGCTGGCCCGCAACCGCGACCCGCACGTCGGCGGCGTGGAGGACGTGGTCAAGCTGCTGCAGAAGGCCATCAGAAAGGCTCCGGGCGACAGGCAGGGCAGCCTGAGGGAGTGCCACAGGGAGCTGGCCCAGAAGGACGAGTGAAGCTCTACAGTCTGGCCCCTGAGCGGCTCACCGTGAACCATCTCGTCTGCTCTCACTCACTACTTGGCTGGCTGGTTGGTGGCTATGGCGATAACGTTTGTCTGAGATGTAGCAACTGTTTTTTTGTTTTTGGTAGTACATTTGGTGCATGGGTACGTCCTACGGAGGTGAGAAGCCAACTGCTGATGCGGCAGTTGGACACTAGAGGGCCTCATTTGCAAACGCAGCCTGTGTAGAAAAGATTGAGCATGCCAATTTCTGCGCCAAGTCATGTATTTAGAACAAACAAATTTGCTCTAAAGTTTACCTATCTCTATGTAAAATTAAGGGGGGAAAGAAATAGCAATGAATTAAACCATAGTAAGGCCCAGGCATACTACCAAATGGTAAATGAACTGCATTTATATAGCGCTTTTATCCAAAGCGCTTTACATTATTTGCCTCACATATTCACACACCGATGGTGATGTCAGGAAAGGAGACACCTGACCACGGGAGCATTTAGGGTTAGGTGTCTTGCTCAAGGACACCTCGACACTTGGTGAGGGGTTAGCGGGGTTCAAACCAGTGACTACCTATCGCCCCGCTCTACCACTGCGCCACTTGCCGCCCAAATAAGTGTCCTCATGCTCACGTTTGACGCATTGGCTATGTCTGTATACAAAAAATTTGAATTAGCGATATTTATTACTATGATTATGTGCACACATCGTTTCCTGTGAACAATATTGGTGTTGTTGAGAAATATATTTGATATGCCCAAAACACTTAATTTTGAGTAGGACATTCATTGCAGTCTGTAGTGGGTTTCAGCCTGTCGCACATTAGCAGTCAACGTGCACATGTCCGACGGAACAGTTTGGAGGTGCGCGGGCTTAAACGCAACAATATGTTTTTCCACGTGCAGTCGGTGGACGCGGGAAGTATGCCTGGACTCATGCGTTATAATAACAAAGTAAAACTCCATGGAGGATACTCAAAGATTACTAACGCAGTGCTGCGTGGGTCTTGTATTTCTTTTTTTCTTTTTTTGGCAGTAATTGTTCGCATTACATCTTATATAAAGTGTTACATGTTTACTGCTAGGTTTACTGCCTGGTTAAAAGGCTTACTGAATGTATCAAATCATTCAAATGTTCTTGATAGTAGGTATTTTAACCTTACTTTAAGGCCGTTTATTGTTCACTTGGGTGTGTGGGGTTTTTTAACTAGCCTGGTGTATTGTGACCGGATGTTTGGAAGGTCTGGATCTTATTTCGCAAATCAACCGCATTTTTACTCTGCCTCAGACAGGACTTTTTTTATTTCAAGACCGTTCAAGAACACAGTTGTGTGAATATCATAACATTACCAGTGCATTGTCTATTATTTAACCTAATCACTGTGATTGGATGTAAAACGTCCCGCTTCAAAAAGAAGTGAATGAAAAGGAATCTTAATATTTGCGTTTTTATGGGATATTGAAGATCAATTTGAGAAGTGCCTATGGTTTGTAAGTGTGTCATGCATTGTGGGGCTTGCACTGGTCTGATCTTGGTCTTGACTCAGTCCCACCCTGCCTTGGTCATGACTTGGTCTCAGTTTAGGTGGTTTTCACTACAACATTACTTGTTTAACCAGATTTACAGTGAACAGGGTCTACACGCTCCAGTGTCAACAGTCATTGCGTCCTACTGGGCGTAGACCTGGTTCATTTATTATATTATACTATTGGAGCAGCATTTCACCAATCACTGTTGCTTCAAACCACCATGTCCACTGGACTTCAGCATCATCGCCACCCTGCTGGCGGACCGATCATGGCGGCTGTGAAAACGCTAAAGCAAACAGGGTTTTGAGACTATTATCTCAGAGAAAATTCAGCTAAGAGCAATAGGTGGGTGGAGCTAGGCTAGGTTATAACAGGGTGTGGCTAGAAGGTAATTGTTGTAGGGCAACATTTTGCATAATTGTTATTTTATACAGTGAATTTAGCATGCATAAGTTGCTAACCATGCGAGGTTTTATAAATCTGACGTTGGCATATGCATTTACCTTATTTGTACTTAAAGTTGTTTTTTTTCTAACTACATATGTTGTGGAGTTACAGTATCTCACCAATGTGGGTACACCCCTCACATATTATGTCAGCATATCTTTTCATGTGACAACAATGAAGAAATGACACTTTTCTGCAATGTAAAGTAGTGATTGTACAGC
>JAODLL010005183.1:0-10692 GCA_026546735.1 Forbesichthys agassizii
ACACACACACACACACACACACACACACACACACACACACACACACACACACACACACACACACACACAGACCAGCAGCCCACAGAGACAATTATATCCATACACAATTACCCACAGCAAACACACACACTAATACATAGACACACATTTATCCTCATGAATGTGCATCTTAGTGCACACACGGCCATACACACTTTGGCCGGCACATGTTTTAAGCACGCACACACACACAAGCCCAGATGAATTCGATATAACGTCATGTATTAGAAGCTAAGGTCTTGGCAGTAGTTTTCCTTTCCACTGTAAGCTAATGGGCCTCTCTGAAATGATAAGCAGAATGCACAGGCCACATTGGCCACTGTCTGATGGAAGCATGCACAATCTTTAATGCTGCTAATGCATCTGAGAAATGGCTTTCCAGAGCACACCTCTTGTTTTATTCAATAATATTTGCATAATCTGGGTGAATGACTTTACCCTGTGCGATGTAATAATGAAGAGAATATTTTCTATCTTTACTTATCCACCACTGTGCTCATAGTTCCAAGGTATAGCTGTAGTGCCACCAGACCCTTATATATAAAAAGAATAATAATAAATAAATTAAAAATTAAATAAAAAAATATATAAATGTAGAGAGATTTATTTTTCTTACTCTGGCTTTATGGGTAATTTCTGACGAATGGAGCTCCTGTGGGATTTTTGTGTATGTTCCTAGCCCGCACATGAGTACTCACACACACAAACACATCAAGACTACAGTATGGGTAGTTTCACATGCATTATGTTTCACATTTGCCCTGAAAGGAAGCTAGACTCAAAGGTCTCACCACAACAAGGCAGCAGCAATTTGCATTTGATCTGCTCTCACATTCACAGCCATTTCTTCACCAAATGGCCGTACATTTTGCCCAGGGGGGGGTTAATACCATGATGGACTGTGCTAAAGCTATTTAAAAACACTTTACATTCTTTTCAAGTCAAACATCTGTGGGTTGTTTAGAGGGAATCCAAACCTGCTGGAACTAATGTCCATGAGGCATTGTTGTCCGTCCGTCCACTACACCCCCCCCCCCTTATTGCGATGTCTTCGTCAGTCCACTAACTGTAACTGCCCACCACTGACAATTGACAATTTATCATTTGGGATGTCTGACATCATCGTTAGTCTATGGAGCCAACTGTATGTAATCTTCATAAAATCAATTCACATATACTTTTATTCTTTCAACTTTAGAACATTTTATAAATGTTGCTCCGATAAGGATTCATTAACCCCATATTGCCTCTATAAACACATGCTAAATTTATTTTTTATGTGACATCAACCATAATATCAAATATCACATAAAACGGCCACTCCTAGTTTTTTGTCTAGAAGTGCCTGAGTGCTGAATTGCTCATACTCATCTTTACCGGTACCCAATACCTAACTTTTCCCCTAGGCAGAACACTAAGGTTGTAGCACAGAAGAATGTACCTTCAACAAGCCATGACAAATGTATGCTTTACCTTGCGATACACTCTCAGGAGACGCAGATCAAAATGGTTTTAGGTTAACTGCATACTGCGATCAGTTTATGTCATCCAATGTCATCCATATGGTTAGCATTGGTTCATCTGCATCTACACCATGTCTATGTGTCTATAGACTGCCATTTTAGTTACTGCTTACAGCAGCATTGATTAAGTTTGGTACTGTTACACCCATAGGCTTATTATTAGATAGACACAGTGAAGAAAATGGTGGCTCGATCTTACCACGTATTTGCTCAGTGAGGCGCGATTTTCTAATTAAGGGTGTCACTATATTGGCTAAGTAGCTCTTTTGACACATGCACAGTATAAAGTGGAAGATTACTTTGCAACCTGCGACACTAGAGATCCCGACCTCAAGCCTCGTGCATGTGCACCGTAGTACAACATAAAATAACAGGATTTTTTGTTTTTGTTATGGACTGTACTATTATAATCGTAGGCATGTAATATTTAGCATTTAAAATAAAAGTAGGGTTGATGTTTGCAAATACGGCACTTGTTGCTCATGCAAGAGAAATGCACGTGCAGATCAGGCACGAGTGTTGAACTATGTTGCATGATTATTACGTCATAACAATCGTCCAAACTGGCTTTATTGACATTGTCATTGACATTCAATGACAATGCTTAAATGACATCATTATAGGAACATCGTTATTTTGTTCTGTTACATTTTATTTGCACAAATGTGTATGTGTACAAAAGAGTAAAACCTAGAATTGTTTTAATTTTATAAAAATGTATGTGCGTGCCATTTCACATTTGGCATTGATGAAGGCCTGAACATTTAACGCCTCGCAAGACCATCCTGTTTAATTTCGCTGTGAGAATCAGTTTGAAAAGCCTCAGGAAACCATTTGCATTTTTTAATATATATTTAATAATAATTTATATATTTCAATCAGTGTTGTGTTTATAGCTATATGGGCGTGGTTTAGGTGCCGACAGCGAAAACAACCAATCAACTGCCAAATATTTCTTTGAAAGTACAGCCATTCACAAACTGTTTTAATGTACGGCACCCCAGATGGATTTGTGACAACAATTCCTTTGGCTTGTCAGGTTATAACATTTAGCCCACTTTTTAGAAAATAATGATATATTGTGTATTCAACCTAAATATATCAGGATATTATTTTTGGTCCATATTGCCCAGCCCTAACGGTACCTGAAAAAAATGTGCAGAGCAGTTAAACCACTAATTTATTTATGAATGGGGTGCGTATTGCAGTTGGTCCTATAGGCTATAGTACCACTCGTCGGCACACGTCACGGCTGCTTCAAGCCTAGAGTCAGACCCTGCCCCCCTGGTTACACCTAATATAAAGTGGACACAGCTTTGAGCAGAGTAAATCAACCTAGTCACAGACAAGGTGCGTGGGTTTTCTGTCATTGTAAAGGGTGGAGGGGAGTGTGGCAGCGGCTGATCTCAAGTGAGTTTTCGCCTCACGACATGACGTCTCAGTGCTTCTGTCTGAATGTCAGAGGCAACATATACCTCCAGGCGTGCTTAGGAGAGCAGGCATGGGTTTTTCATTTTCGCCCCCATATGTGACGCATTAGCAGGCCAAATATATCCTGGAAGCCAAGTCTCATTAGCAACCTTAGTTTTGTTGACAATGGCCTTAAGGAGCACAGGGAAACATATTTGTGTGTGAACCCAGATACCACTGTCATGTACAGTATGTGTGCGCGTGTGTGTGTGCGCGTGTGTGTGTGTGTATGTGCGTGCGTGTGCGAGTACCACTGCTTTGTGGTATGGAGGCCATTTTATTTTGCAGCCTATCACCATAATAAACAGTTTTTTTGCAAGTTTCCTGATCAGTTTATCATATTGGAGCATTTTCAAAATATCTCCTCTAGACATAACTAGACCACATTACTTTGGCTTACAGAGCAACACACAGACAGTCATGTTGTTAGCACATTTCATATGCTTGTTATCGAATATATCTAACATGTGTTCCACTTACTTTATATTATATACTATATGGTTAGGGATAAGTAACTGGGTCAAAATACTGACACCAAGAATATGTATTCAAGTGATTTTAGACATACAAGCCATGTTAAAAATACAATCACAAAAGTATTGTTTAATTCAATGTGTTTCACTGCTATTTATCATTTGTTAAGAACATACAAAAATGATTCAGCCTACCCCCTTCAATTAAATTCTAAATATTCTTCACCTGCGGATAGTGTTTATCTCTGCTGTTTGAGAGAATTCTTACAGGCTTTAGCTTGGTCTGCAATACGCTTATACTACACAGAGTGGACATTCTGGACCCCATCTTTGTGCACACGTTAGTTCAATTCTCAAAATGTGTCCGTGACAAATCGTGCTGTTTATGCCCTGATATACATAGATAAACTATACCAGTGGTCTTACACCCTGGTCCTGTTTTATGCTGATTTCCAGACAAGGTGGTCGGATATTTCCCAGTTGAAATTTTGGTTTTCCGACCTTAAAACATTCCAGGTGCACGGTGCTAAACGTAAGAGAATACCCAATAACATTGGCGACAAAGGCTATTTTGCTGTCAGTTACATAAAGAACAGGTTTTACTATATGTTAGCATCATTTTTTATAAAATACCAGCAAATATACTTTACATTGCATTGTAGTTGAAGGAACCATTTACATAATGCACCTCCTTGCTCCAACACACCTGATTCTAATGAATGGTTAGTTATCAATCTCTGCAGAAGCCTGATAACAACCCATTCATTATAATCAGGTGTGTTGGAGCAGGGAGAGATCTACATCATGCAGGACAAATACACAAAATAGCACAATCGGCTTCAGCCGTTCCATTTTCCCTATATTATAACATTAATTAACTTTGAAAAGTATGGAAATACCTCTGTTGGGCGAGTAAGTTATTTAGAGGGCTTATATTTAGAATATTCATTTCAATCAGACATGTAAACATCTTGGTAGAAAAAAGGGTAAAAACCAGAATTGTTTGTGCATGAAAATGTAGCCAGTGGCTCCCCAAGAGTAGGGTTTAGGACCACAGTTGTAAATACGACTGCTATCATCATATTGCAGTAAGACAGAGAAAATAGATGTTAAGGGACACCATAAAGGCACCTCAAAAAGAAATTGGGTGGTGACCTACATTCGAGTTTTATCTTCATTACCATTATGGTTGCCATAAAAAAACAAACACCGCCCCCTGTTAATGTAAACAGAAACTTAAAACACAAGCAGCACAACATGCATGTAGGCTGTTCCCTACGAGAGGCAAATAGGGTAAAATCAGAGGCTGTGTCGTTATTTAATAGCTTCACCAACTGCAAGTTTCGTCATATGGTTGCAGTGCATGGGAGTGTAATTAGGACCTGATGCAACGCTGTAAAACATGGCCCAAGCTAATAAGCAATGGAGCTGTTGAAACTCCGTCGCTATCTCTCAACAGTAAGTTGTGGAGAAGGAGAAAAGCACTTAAAAGTGTGTGCGTGTGCAGAGAACTGTGCACAAGCTCTGCTTTAATTATGGGGAAATAAAATGAAGCACGAGAGGCCGCTCTGAGAATGAGGTTGTGCGTGTGGAGCCCACGCATCTCTGATGGTGTGCGTTGATTGCGGGTATAATGTGTCTGTCTCACATGTGGCTCTGGGCCCATGTGTGCGTGCGTGTGCACGTGCGTGTGAGTGAGTTGAGAATGAGGCGAGCGGTAATTCCTTCTCTCATAAATCATTCATGAGCTTGTGTGTGTGTGTGTGCATGTTGGTGTGTTTGTGAGTTTTCGCTTGCACTGTTGGTCTAAGGTTCCAGCCATTTGTGAGTGTGTGAGTGATTTCTAGTTGTGTGTTTGAGAGAAAAATATAGCTAGTGTGTTTTTACAAATGCCCTAACAATTTTGTCTGTGTGCGTGTGCGAGCGCACGAGCGCATGTGAAAATGTGCATAGCTGGTATCTGTCAGCTCTAGTGAAAACAGTGTGTTTACTTGTCTGGCTTGGAAGTAGATTTGGCTAGGTCTCATAAAGCTGCAACAATACCGCCTGTTACTTCGACAGCCCCCACTATCTGCTGCCATTAAGGCCAAAAAGAGCTAATGTTTTACTTTTCCCCCCACTACATCAGACTATTGATTTCCGTTATCATGGAGGTGAGCGTGTGGCATTGTGAAATCGGCTCGCCAAAGCCGGACGGCTCTATAGAGTCAAAGTGTTGGAGCAGTGGATATGCATGGGGAATCGATGGGAAAAATTAGTAGCTGGTGTCAGCCTTGTGAATCGCAGGAGAAGAAAAGTGTGGGCGTTTGTCAAGGCGTTGACTGCACGTCGGGAGAGAGGGAGGGAGATGAAGTCGACATGACAACAAAGGGAAAAGGAAGGTGGGGGCAACAGTTGCTCTGAATAAAAAAATATTTGATCACTGGTATGGAAGTAGAGCAACATCATAATCAATGGTTCAAAAGTGAATATATTGTCATCATTGCGGAAGCTATTTACAGATGAGTCCCTGATAATGCATTTTAGGCTACTACTTGAATATCATAGTAAATATTAAAGGAATCATTCCATGAAAACCAAGTATTTCTAGTTGTTTTTGGAATTAGCAATGTCGATGTGTCACAGAGAAGTAGTAAGCCTTTCAAAGTGGATTGTTTGCTCTCTTGTCTGTATTGGCTAAAAAAGGGAGAGCGGCAGGGAATATGAGCGGCGAATAAGAGAAAAGTGTGTATGTTGCGTAGATTACTGCAGACAGTTTGTTTAGTAATGTTCCTGTGAGGATATGGACACCTACATAGTATACAAGGCAAGGAACTGATGTTGATCGCCAGTACGTAAAAGTATAATGTTCATCATTGGCAGATGACCAAATCTGTAAATCTTGTTTTTGATACAGTAACTGGTAGGCCACCATAGCATTAACAACTAGTCTGCAGGACAGGCATATTATCAAGAGGGATGCACTCTGCCCATCAATAACTACATTAGATTAATATAGGCTATTTTCAGAAACAGTAAACATTTTAGAAATATGCTTTTTAAATAATGTTGTGTTGATTTACCTAACCTAACCATTGCTCATTGATAAAGACGGACTCGCGTGTCATACCGAAATTGTATTCCCTGCCAGAAACGCATTGACGTTTTTGTACCGCAAGTAATAATGCTTTTATCTGGGTCAGTGATCGGTCATATCATACAAAACATTTAACGTCATGCCCGTGATAATAACAAAGATAGAATATGTCTTTGTTTAACTTTAACATTTCTTGTTAAACCGAATATCGCGTTGTGTTGTGTTAGCAGCTAGCCACCTATCTATCATAACCCTGTACCGTAGTGGCAAGAACGGCTGCGGTTTCGGCAAGGTGGAATTTATACACAATATTAACAACTTGAATACACTGCTGAAAATAAACCACATGTAGTTCAAAACCCATAAAACTATGTTCAAAACGCATTTGAGTACTAGCAGTAAAGCAGTCGTAGCCTCACATCAACACAGATACGTGGATGTCGGGGCGGGATGGGCAGTGGCTTGTTAAATTTAAAGCAACAGTCACACATTTTTTTTGAGAGTTGTGGTTGGGATCATGCTATTCCACTTAATGTATGTGGTATTTTCACCTAAAATTGTTAACTACATTTCTTTGAGAAGTAAAGGAACCGTGTCAACAAGTGAAAAGGAGCATGAAATGACTAATTTAATACATTTTTCATAATAGCAGAATAGTAAAGGATTTGAAAGTACATCTATAGGCAAATCAATGTTTTCACTCTAAAACCAGCTATCTATAAAGAAAATGTGTGTTTTGTGTTTCAGCAAGAGAAAAGTCATGGATGAATCTACTTTGTAGATATTTTCTGGGATTATAGCCCATCTACTGTCGCTCACGACAATGGGATTAAGATGTAATTATGCCCTGTATGGTGCATTAAAGCCCAGGTTGTCCTTTTCATTTGCTGATTTCCCAGGTTCTTCCAAATTCAGCTCTCCACAGAGATTAATAGAAGAAAAATTAAAACAACACATTTAGATAATTACGGCCATTAAGGGCTATCCTAGAATCAACTGTATGTATGGTCTGAGATAATTTAAAAACATAGACCTACGATGTCGAGCACCATGTTTATTGATAAGGTTGCATTCACATCCTCATTTTTTAAACCTTTCTGCAGCATCTCCTCTCACACTGCATGCTTTTAGTCCTGGGATGAGTGTGAACACAACCTGTAAGAAAGATGACTACACAATGTAGTCATGCTGGTTTTTCTCAGATTTCAGCAATCTTAAAATGAAACCTATCTGGAATCCAAATAATGTCTTTCAGCTCATAACTTGGCCAGATATATAGGCATTGATCTCGGATTAACCCACAGGTACAGATTGCAAAGTGGGTCATTAATCACGTGCCTGGATGCTTTTAGCCTGATAACTCATATTCGCATATCACTGAATATGATCGGTGCAAATTGGTGTTACACTGCCAAACACGATTAGCTTGGCCTGGTTAACTGGCCAGGACAAGGTCTTTGATTCACAAGGGCCCTCTGTACTTACTGCAAGTGGAATCAATACTAAGTGCATCTGTGCAAGCAGAGAAAGGCCTTCTGTGGGTGAGCTTCAAACCTACTTACAGCAAAGCAGTGGTAGAAGATTACCTGGCTACCATCTTTAATTAACTTTAGAGCCATTAAAGTCAAATGGGCAGCAGACATAACAAATGAAGTGTTAAGCTGCTTTTATAAAAGTGTGATCAGATGTAATGTGGATAAGCATCAGAGTTATACTTTGCTAATGACAAGATATATGTTGATGTGTGCCACTCGAGACCAAATAATCAGTTTTGGAAGGAAAAATTTGCTAAACATTTTATTTTATTGTATTGATTTTCCAGGATGAGGAAGATTTGGTCTTCTTTTTCCCAATTGCAAATTTAGTCTAGTCTAGAAAATGCATAACAATTTCACTAAACAGATTATGCATATGTTTCTATATAGCAAACAAACTCTATGGCTATTTAAAATAGTTTCACAGTTTATATTGTAGCTTTCCATAGAAAATATGGTCATGTCGAGCTTTCTCTATAGCATAACTCATATGCTCAACTTATACATTAATTCAAATACATACTATATACATTCATTCAAAAAGTCAAATCACAATGTCCTTAGGCAGGAACTTTAACCTATAAAATAGCAGAAATTCATACTATCTGAAATTGACTATTTCATTTTAATAAATTGACATTTTGATGAATGAACAAATACAGCAAAAAGATGAGCAGGGTATGAGAGAGAGTATGTATAGGGGCATGTAGGGAGCTACCAAGATGGCATTACTGTAAGAAAAGGAGAACAGAAGGGGGAGAGAGAGAGACTTTACTCGAGAAGTATAACGAGATTTTGTAAAGAAAATAATGACAGATTCAACAAGCTGCCTCACACATTTTCATTGACCTATGAAACAATGGCATTAGTTGTTTAGCAGTGCTGAATTCAAAAATAGTATAATAGTGAGTCAACTTGAAAGTGTATCTCTAAAGTGTAGAAACTGTACATTTAAAATGAGAAATTGCAGTAAAACACCCTGCTTGCCAAACTCATCGCATCACAATGGATCACGGTGCCAATTATGTCTGTCAGCGTCGTGTGAACTGGCATCCGATTCCTCTCAGCATTGGCAGAAATAAACGATGCCTCATGAATAATACATTAATCACAATAGCTTGTGTCAGGGATATAAACAAATGATTGCCTTTTGTAAATATTTCATACGCGGTGTCTTCTCACCACGTCGCTTTGTGTGGCCCCTGCAAGGGAGTGGGTGAGATGATCTTTTTCGCGCTCCGGCAATTTGTTAAACATTAATGGGGCCGAGGCTCTGTGGAAGCTTCTTAATCTTCTTGCCTGTGTAGCTCTGTGCTTTGCTTTCTTCTCCTCCATTTTCCAACCTCTCTCCCTCTCTTCTAGTTTGTTCTCTCCTTTCCGATCACCTCTCCACCCCCACATCCCCGCTACCCAATCTTAGCTTGCTTCTCTCTTCTTCTGGCACCAGCTCTTTCATATTTCCCCCTCTTCTCTCCCATGCTACTCAGCCATGTGTTCTTGTGAACCCCCCCTCTGCGTTGCCTTCCGCACATTCCTATCGTCTCCTCCTCCCGTGTTGATGGATGGTGCCGTCACCCCTGCGTGGCCCGCAGTCTGTCATCCTAGATCTGTGCCATTCAAAGTGAGTCCCATTTGTCTCCTCTGTCACGTGTTTCTGTTCACATGCATTTGTCTTCCTTCTTGAGGCCTGTCTTCCAACACGCTCCTGAGTCACTTTCATGTGGCTTGATAGCATTTAGATAGGATTAAAACTCACCACCACAATATAGGATGCTTACATTTTATGCAATGTGTTCATGTTCTGCATGTATACATTTACACTTAGACGAGTGGCAGACATTTTTGTCCAGTGACTTCAATTGATACATTTAAATAAGGCTTAACCTACCTAACAAGTCATATTGTTACAGTAGGTAGGCTGGGTTTGTTAGGATTTGAACCTACAACCTTCTAGTTGAGTCAACCACCCGAATCACTAGATTGTTCTGACCCCTTCGAACAATATGGAAGTTGATCATTACATTTCCGGTACACTCCTCAAAATGTCCAAACCAAATCACATGGTTATATTTACACGGGAATGGAAAGGCAAGCAGTAGACAAAACATTGTTTTTATAATTATGATTCCAACTACAGACACAAATAAAGGCATGTGTATCTTTAATTTAACTGGACACTTTCAATCTTAATGTTTCCAGTTTGTTTCCTTTCATGTTGAAATCTGTGGGATATGGTGAGGTCACTGGCCAATATGCTATGGCACAATATGAATAATACATTAATCCTACCACTATGCAACCTTTGGCACATATATGTACTAAACTGTCAGCTAACTAGAGACTGTTGTTTTGACACGTGTGAGTGTCCATTGTTCATTGCGCGTACTAACCACATCTGGTGTAGATGTATGTCTACAAAAGTGACATTCATGTGCCTATATTCGCTCATGCACATCAACTGGAAACTGTTTGATGCTTTAACTGTTTGTGATTAACTTCTTTCAGCTGGCGAACCATTGCAGATATACAGGAACACACGTTTGTAGTAGTAGTAGAAGTATTGGTATATATATATA
>JAODLL010005184.1:0-10692 GCA_026546735.1 Forbesichthys agassizii
CATGCTTAGAACATTTGGTGACTTTCCTCCAAATAAGGTTTAAAAAGCCACTTTAATTCTACTACACGTGCACATCTATCAGCTTGCGTCAGTGCAGCCTAACCCGATATGCCAGATGAATTGTTGTCACAACTCCATCTGGGGAGCCGTACTATGAAACTGTTTGTAAAAGGCAGGTAAAAAATAATAATACTTGGCAGTTGATTGGATGGGGTCTTTCTGTCGGCAGCCCTAAACCAAGCCCGTATAGCTATCAACACAACGCTGATTGGTAAGTTCAGTTGCTACTTGGACACATTCTAAATGATATCTAGGCTTTCCTGACTGATTCTCACAGCGAAATGAAACTGAAGCTTGCGAGATCAGGTTGGTCTCGCAAGGCTAACACGATTGGCTAAATAGATTACAGTTTGGGCAGTTAAAACAGTCTACCATATTTGCATATGTTACAGAATGTTCCTATATAGTTCCATTGAGGATTCTCTAAGTGGCCTGTCTCCTCTATAATGTCTATGGTTTAACCTTCGGTAACACAGATTTTTACAAAAACCATCAGAATGATAATACTTGTTTCTTTCATAATGGGCGGGGCCTGTTTGCGTCCTTCTGCAAGATGCCTAACCCTTACCACCTTAATACATGTAATTGTACCATAAATGTCCTAATCGTAAATGGTCTCTTTTTTTAATTTTTTTTAAATAACATATTCCCAGTTTGTGTGCAAATAGTGTGTATCTGCTGATGTTCTAACCACAGTATGATCAAGAGACTGCTTGACAGCCTGTAACTTATTCTACTGCTCCTGCAGCTTGAGACCTGGTGTGCCCCGTGCAGACAGCCCAGCCAGTCCGGCTAGCCCTTCTACCAATGCCAGCTTCACCAGTGAGGCTGACCAGAGGGAGTTCATCATTAAGCACCGCCTGGGAAAGAAGGAGAGGGAATATGTGGACATGAAGAACTTCAAGTGAGATGATCTTCCGCTTCCTTTTATTCTCACCACACTGTCAGAGCGGCTAAAACCGCATCTTATTCAGGGACTGCAGGACTGCTTTACGAGACCGTGCCGGAATCCTGACTAGTGTGTTTGGTGGTGTGTTAGGTTCTTCACCGGTACCTGGAATGTGAATGGAAAGATCCCAGACAGCTGCCTAAAGCCCTGGCTTTGCTGCTACCCAGACCCTCCAGACATTTATGCTTTGGGGTTTGTTTTTATCCTCTTCTGATTCTCCTACTGTTTTCAAATTGACAGTAACTGCTTCCTTTCTGCTTTAGCTTCCTCGACCTGTCTAATTGATGTATTTGTTACTGTAGTTTTCAAGAGTTGGATCTGAGCACAGAGGCTTTCCTCTATCTGGACTCCGCCAGGGAACAGCTGTGGCTAGAGGCTGTAGAGCTGAACCTCCATCAAAAAGCCAAGTATATAAAGGTGAGCTGGCAATCGGCCTGTCAGTGCCTTTTTATACGACTGGTAGTGTTGCTGTCAGCATACTGTGTTTATGCCAGTGCAACACTATCTGACGTTGCCTCTCTTCAAACCTTCAGGTGAAGTTCATCCGACTAGTTGGCATGATGTTAGTAGTCTATGTCAACAAGAAGCACAAGAACCACATCAAAGATTTGACTGCAGAACATGTGGGGACTGGAATAATGGGGAAAATGGTATAGTTGGACCAGTTTTTTATTTAATTGCGCTCCAAGGGAGTCTTTGTGTGTTTGCCAGCAGAAATGACGGACTGGTTTGGATGGATTGTCTTGCAGGGGAACAAAGGAGGTGTGGCAGTGAGGTTTGTTTTCCACAACACAAGCTTCTGCTTCGTCAACTCTCACCTGGCGGCGCATCCGGAGAACTTTGAGCGCCGCAACCAGGACTACAGAGATATATGCGCCCGCATGACCTTCAGTCTGCCAGACAGCCCCCCGCTAGGCATTGTCAAACACGAGTGAGTCGCTGCGTGGTCCACATGGCACTTGACTGATACCGATCTAAGCGCACTGTCTAAAGGTCAAACTGCATTTAGGGCGTGTCACTGTGGCAGGCGCACGCTTCAGAAGGGTTGCACTTGCTCTCTTCATTATTCATGGGTGTGTTTTGGGCACAACGTTCAATAAACTAATCGGTGTCATGTCATCTCTCACTCCCTTATAAAGCCAAGCGCACTTGCACCTTGGCAGATTGCTGCTATAGCGGCAAATTTGCCATGTACCAAAAGAGCGCTTCTCTGTAGAGGAATTGGCATTTGCGCCAGGTGTAGGATAAGGCCCACGTTTTGATTTACCAGTTGTTACTTTAATGTCATGTTACAAAATGTAGTGTATGCCCCTACAGGACACCGTTTATTTTATTTATTTTAAGAGCTCTCTTTGCATTCATATTGTGTGTTTTCTGAATTGTATTTTTTGTGTATAAATATTTCAGTGTTGTAATCTGGATGGGGGATTTGAACTATCGTCTGTTTCTTGATGTTAATGAAGTCAAGAATCTTCTTGAGCAGAATGATTTGAAAACTCTTCAGAGTTATGATCAGGTAAGAAAGTGAAATGGCTTTCTTTACAATACCAAATACTTTTTATTTAGCAGTTTGTGGAAAGCTTTATTTTGGAACAGTTAAATTAGTAAAAATATCTATACGGTATTACTAATAACTTAGTTTTTGCTTTGTCTATGAAATGGTGTTTTTGTTGCTAATTGCATGTTGCTAATGCTAATTCAAATAACTTTTGCTCCCATAACATTTATTTTAAATGCTTTGAATCTCAGTTTATAACTTTTAATCATGTGCAATGTTCCTGTTTTGTCCAGTTAAATATTCAGAGACAGACAAAGAGGGTCTTCACAGACTTCCTGGAGGGAAAGATTAACTTCATCCCCACATATAAATACGACCCCAAAACAGATAACTGGGACTCAAGGTAATGACATATTCTATCTGAAAAGCAACACGCCACAGTGTGTGAACTTACCATGCAACTGATATCCATCCATATCAGTTTCCTCAAAGCCTTAAATAAGCTTTCCTCAGCTTTATCATTACAGAACACTAATATACACTTGTGTGCGTGCGTGCGTGCGTGCGTGCGCGCGCCCTGACCACTGACCTCATGGCAGTGGGAAGTGCCGTGTCCCAGCCTGGTGTGACAGGATCCTGTGGAGGGGCAGCAGTGTGGAGCAGCTCCACTACCGCAGTCACATGGAGCTGCAGACCAGCGACCACAAGCCCGTCAGCGCCCTCTTCAACGTTGGGGTGAGTACGGCACCGGGTCTCGCAGAGCCAACCTTTACTTGCATAAAGTCTGGGACACAGTGCTGGCTAAATGCGTCAAGACCCACCTACTTGACAGATGAGGTGTTTTGACTGACATGCACTGACATAACTCTATGCTAAAATGGAGGCTGGCTGTGTGCAGGTCTTGTAAATCTGTTTTAGTATGCTTACTAAATGGAAAAACTGAAATAAGGAAATAACACTGGCGACTAGCGTCAGATTGTACTTAGAGTGACCACTTCCTGATAGTGCATAGGTTCTATTTACCAGACGGTCAGCACAAGTCACTTTTGTGACCTGGTGTTAATGACTGGAAGAGGCTGTCTAGCTTATTGCTAACAATTTCTGAATAAAAGTGTTTTGTTGATTTCAACAAGATTGTGATGAAGCAAATGTTTACTCATGACAGGTGAAGGTTGTGAATGAGGAGCGTTATAAGAAGGTCTTTGAGGAGATCGTACGTATGATGGATAGAAGAGAGAATGACTTTCTGCCATCGGTGTCCTTGACTCAGAGAGAGGTGAGGAGAAAGTAGCTCAACTTGTGTCATCTTTGAATCAAAGTACAGATTACCTCTATAGCCCACAGTGCCTTATTAAATAGAACCGACATATAGTCTTTTAACAAGCACATAAAACACATGGACAGTAAAAAATCATCATCTATACAATATTGAGTGCAATTCAAATGGAAATAAACCACAATTGGTCATATTAGTCACAGTATGTTTGTAGGAAATACATGTCACGTTTTGAGGATTCGTTTGTTTTCTCCTACAGTTTAAATTTGAAAATGTGAAGTTCCGGCAGTTAAGGAGGCAGCCTTTTGTTGTTACTAATGACGGACAAGTCCCCTGTCAGTTTACGTTCATCCCCAAACCCAACGACACACAGTATTGCAAGCCTTGGCTGCGGGCTGAACCAAGTGATGGCCTCCTGGAGCCAAGTAAGAGTCTTGGTTTTTCTGTTTTCCTTTTCTTTTACATTTAGTAGCTAGTACTGTACCTTAATTTCTGCAGTTTATGTTGAAATTCACAGCACCTATAGTGAAAGACTGAATGTGTGGTTGTATGAATACAAATGTTTAATTTCATTTAATCTTTATTTTATTGTTTGTTGTCCGTCATGCCACCCCCATGAAACACAATGGGCATATTTTTAAGTGAGTTAATTATTCGTCGCTAAACGAAACGTCTACATATCTCACGCAATGACACATGGTACATTTTGTCTGTATGTGCATGAGTGTAATTGTGATGTCCTTTTTATGTATGTTTCATGTTTGTGACCCTCTTGAACACGAGATGGTTCTTCTCCAGACGGCTATCCTAATAAAATGTTTGTGTGCCCTCATATGGATTCACCAGGAGGTTTGTGGTAGTTTTACCCGACCATGTTGCTCTAAACATCTGATATCTCCCCAGATGAGACGCTGGAGATCTACTTGGAGGTGTATGTCAGCAAAGACTCCGTCACACTGCTGAACTCTGGAGAGGACTCCATAGACGACATCCTGGTGCTACACCTGAACCGGGGCAAGGACTACTTCATCACCGTCTCAGGCAACTACCTCCCCAGCTGCGTCGGCACATCGCTGGAGACCCTGTGCCGCATGAAGAAGCCCATCCGAGAGATCCCTACCACCAAGCTCATTGACCTGGTGAGAGATGATAGTAAAAAGAAGTCTGGGTATGGAAGTATAGTAGCTTTAAAAACAATGTCTAGTCCTTTCCAGTGAACCACCTTGTGATCACCATGGTGGGTTTAAGGCACGTTTACATCAAACCAGTAGCAGCTGTATGCACCATGAGAAAGTATGTTTTGTGCAGACCTTACTGTGTGAGACACTCACCCCCTCGGGTTAAAGTCACAGGTGGAGAGAGAGAGAGAATGTCTCAACCTGTATTTGCCTTGATAATAATGGCAGAAGGAATGACTCACCATTGGAAGGTATTTCCTTATGAGCAGGGAGAACTATCGTGCCTCTGCTTTTCTATAAATAGACTTCTCTAGATGCTGTATCTATAGCTTGACTCCAAATGAGTCAACCTTCTTGGGCTTCTGCTTTGCTCTCAACTGGTTTTGATGTCGATGAGTTCACACGCATGCTGGAACACATCTGACTTCGGGTTATGTTTTCCAACATAGTTCTGTCCTCTGTTCTTCCTTTCTTTTCCTGGTTTTCTGATTGCGTCGGCCTTCCTTCCAACTCTGCTCCGTGGGGCGCGCTCAGGGAGATGATGGCTGCATGGAGCAGGTAAAAAATGATGTGCTCTTCTCTGAATGAGTTCATGCTGTCCACCTACGTGTATTCATTGAGCTGATCAACATGGAGGGCATTGGTAACCCACAGGCCAGGCAGGCTAAGGCTATGAAAACTTAGTTTAGTTCTGTGTGTGTTTGTAAGTCATTCAGTCACTCATCAAGTCATATGTGGTACATTGCCTGTTGTGTAAAACAGTCTTGTCAGAGAGGCACACACACCCTCGATCCCATTTCACAGCAGGTCGCCTTCGCTGCGCTGCTTCCTGCACGTAGCTGATTAAGGCTAATGAGACTCCTATATTAAGGCTGATGCTCAATCCTCTCCTTCCACCCATAGCCCAGCCACTCGCTGGTCTGTGAAACTAACACCCATGTGGAGTATATCCAGGATTTGCTTTGTCAAACGTGCATCAATCATGCAAACACACAATGCTATGCCAGGCATTTCACCTAGAAGCTGCCTTGGTGTACTGTACATGCATGTACAATACCCTGCAGAGTAACACTTCAGTTATCCACTCAAATAATGCATAGGGCACAGGAGAATATCTCCCTGTTCTGCAGGCTATCAATATACCGTCCCCCCCCTCCCCACACACACACACACACACTTAAGCCCACTTGAGTTCCTCTGCTTGTATGTGTAGCCACTGCTACACATACAACACTACACTATGGGTTATTTTTGTCTCGCGTCTTGAGTTCCCAGGGATCCATTTGCTGGCACAAAAAGAATGTGATATCCAGCTCTGAGTGAAATGGCTCCTCCTTATTGTGCATGATGTCCACAGATACGTAATCTGGTTAGCAGTGCTCTTACTGGATGACTAATGTATTAAATGCAGCGTGTGCAATCATCTTTGTTGTGTCTGTTACAGTCAGATCAGTGCTGTGTATTTAACTGTTGTGGCAGTATTATTTTATTGGTATTGGTTTTTATTTTTAATAACTAAATGTAAGTATTTTGCAGCGATCCTATATGGCAATGTATTAATTCCCATAATAACATCTAGAACACGTACATATCTATTACACACTGTTCACTTTAACTTCATTTATAATAACTATAAGGTAACTAATAAACCATTTCCAAATGGTTAATTAAGGTGAACTTTCCGATGATGGATGGCGGACAGGACATACCTCTGAAGATCCCCAAGGAGGTGTGGCTCCTGGTCAACCATCTCTTCACCAACTCATGTCAGCAGGTGAGGGGCGTGTGCTTTATACAGTCCCCTGCCACACCTCAGGCAGAGGTGCTGGTTATCATGGTGGAGGTGCCAGGGGAATTTCTTTCACAGAGGGCACTATGCTACTCCTGATGAGATGTGGTTTTAGTATCGATAGTAAAGTATTGATATACATAAAGTACCTGCTCTAACAGTCAACTTCCCTATCATGCCGTTGTTGCCCTATTGCATGCATTATCTACACTAAAATAATGAAAGCAAACTCGATTACTGATTAACTCCCCGTTTGCCACATATGTTGACATAGCAACCAATAAACCTTGTTAGACCTGCTTTATGGGAATCACCAGCTCAGTCGGTGTGGTCAGACGACTTGGCTGGAGCCATCTGGCACATCATTAATTATGCCTCCGCAATTAAAGGTGCGGTTAGGTGTTCTGGAGAAATACAGTTGATATTTGAACTGGATCCATAGGGTGCTTCCTTGTAGGATCCACCCCACACATTGGAAATGCATTGCGAATGGTGGGATATTGTGGTTTTTTTGTGTTCCCATATACGGAGCCAGTGCTTTGTAGAAACACCCGGTTCATTTCTTAGCATGCACACACAGAAGGAGCTGCTAGTGGACCCTGAGGAGATATTCACAGAATTTCACAAAGTATATTAGCTTTCAGTAACTGACTCCACCTTTTTAGCTACTTTCACACATAGTAGCCATGAATGTATTGGGTAAAACCAAAATGGGAAACATAAGTCTGTATTCCCACCCAGCTGTATTAAACTGGATGCTAGGGAGCACGACTGGTTCGGTCAAAAACAAATGTTCCCAAGCAACTTCAGATCAACTTCTGCATGGAGAAAGCATTGGCATGGAAACAGACAAGAACACTCTCTGGTGCCGTGTATTTTAATCTCCAATATTGTCCTTTTTAAAAAAAAGTATTTATAAAACATTGCAAACTGTAGGCCTATAAATAGATGCTGACCTGTCATTACCTTGTAATTTAACGCTAAATACACATTTATTAAACAGGTTTCACTTTGAGTATATGCCACCTGATACGCAGCCATTAAAGTAATCTCTCTCTCTCTCTCGCTCTCGCTCTCTCTTTCTCTTTCTTTCTGCTCTTGTGTCTCTCTTCCAGGAGGACCTGTTCCAGACCCCTGGTCTGCAGGAGGAGCTGCAGAGCATCATTGATTGCCTAGACACCAGCATACCAGACTGCATACGTATCCTTGCTTGCAACGCTCCAGGCTAGCACACTACAACACTATATACACTGTCTATTGAGATGCATCACTGTTCCCATAAGACCATGCAAACATCTCTATGTTGTAGTGGGGCATTAGTTTGTCTTCCATTGCATTAATGTGCCAACTTGTCACTTTATTCTGATAACATGGCTAATAGATGCTATGACTGGATGCACTACCAACAAGGTTAAGATGCCACACCCATGTTTTTATAACCTGTTGAACCTAAAATAATATAAGTGATTTGCAATCAGATCCTGACAAATAAAGTGTACATGTAGTGATTATATATAACATACTGTAATGTGCTAAAATACTTCTGTTTTTTAGCTAGTTAAAGTAATTTTGCATAATGTGGTGCAGATCATGTTCCCCTTCAGTATCTTTCAGCGTAATATGGCACTCTGTTGCTCTTACATGTATCCACCTTTGTTTCTTTAAAGGTTAATATTTTTGGTTTGACATACAAATATACACGCTGCAGTATTCTTCCCTAACTTCATGCACTGTAGCTGGGTGTAACCATTCAGTGGCTGAGGCACTGTTGATTTTCCTGGAGGCCTTACCGGAACCAGTGGTGTGCTATGAACTCTACAAAAAGTGCCTGGAAGATTCTCATGACACTCGACTCTGCAAACAGGTACAGATATTTGTCTGCACTTATTATAATGCATGTTTGTCCGTTGTTCAGGCCTCAAGCAAAATCCAGTAAATTAATAACATTGACTTGCTTATGAATGCAGAGACTATCTAAGATCATGCGACTTAGTATATAAAACATATGGGGACATTAAGACTTTTACAGAGCATGCTGGTATATCCTCCTAGCCTCATGACACCATCCTGATCTTGACTTTTCCACGAGTAGACAGTCTGGACAGGCTTGAAATCCGTGCACTTCATCGGAATCACCAGTAGTTCTGACCAGTCAGCATCGTAATGGCGGCTATGGCCGTTGTTTAGGAGTGATGTCAACCAACAGCGATAGATCATCACCCTCGGTTCATCCAAACCCCTTCAAAGTACTTTTAAAAGCGATTCTAATGTGTTTATAAAAGTGCATGCCCTTCACTGAACAGTTTCAATGGACTGCTTCACAGGCGGTTGTGTGTCTGACGTGTCAGGTTAGTATTCTCCCAAGAGATTATATATAGAATTATGCTCTGCTATAGAGTAGTTAGAAACATGTTCACTGTTCTTGCCAGTACTGTATCTGTGTGTTGTGCACATTACTATCTAAACTGTTGACTCATTTGCTCCCATATGATGACTGACAGCTAATCTCCAAGCTGCCCCGGGCTCACCGCAATGTATTCCACTACCTAATGGCCTTCCTGAGGGAACTACTCAAACACTCTCAGAACAACAACCTAACGGCCAGCCTCATAGGTACGTGTGTGTGTGTGTGCTGCAGCTGATTCCTTTAATTGATTAATTAATTGATTTATTCTTCAGCCATTCTCCTCTAATTTACTTTCTTTGTAGCTACCCTGTTTGCTAGCCTTCTCATCCGACCTCCACCCAAGCTGATGAGCAGGCAGACCTCACAGGAGCGGCAGAAAGCCGTCAACTTCATCCTGGGGTTCCTAATGGTGGGAGACGAGGATGATCTGGGGTCAAGGGTGGCTAATGAGTTCAGGAAGTAATCCGGCTTCCTGTCTAGGCCTAATGGGATGTAACCTTCGAGGACCCAGTGTGCTACACAGTTGTCATTCAGCTGGCATTTGTCATGTACTGGAGACCTGCCTGTCTGCCTGCCTAACACCCAGGCCAGTACAGCAGTGAACATGGTTGTACTAAGTCGCATGGCTTCTGGCTAGCCTTACATGGCCACAGGATGTGGGAGAAACTGAGGACTGAGCTGATGCCTATGCACTTTTTATTGACACAAAGGACTGATAACCTCTAGGATAGTTGGAAGTCCCGACGCTCAGTTGACCCCTTAGGTGCTTATGCCAAAATAGCCCCACCCTCGTCAAAATGTACAAATAGCAGGACTCTGAATGTTATGCAGTGAGCGGCTGCATAGCGCTAACCACTGGAATCTGAGACATCTAGGATAGATAGAGCTTGACTTTAACCAACCCGGACGTTCAACAACAAAACGTTCAGTATTGGGAGACACTATGTGGATGCTCAATGCTAACAAGACTAAAGATGACAATCTACTACAACTTAGGACAAATCATGGGGCAGTATTAATAGTTAGCTAGAATTGGTGTAGATACATGTTGTTATTTATGGGATTTCATTCAACAGATCTGTAATTAGTTTACTGTGCGGTTGATCCCTGACTGATTTGTGGACATTAATTGCAAACTCCCTTTGTAAACACACTAATTTCCTGGTTCACCAGGAGAGAATGAATCGTCGCCATGTGGGGTTTTGTTGTCTTAACAAGCGTGCATATTGATCTCTTTGTGTCTCCGGTATGTCATGTATGTTATAGAGGTATAGGCTACTGTGTTACTTTTTTTTTTTTTTTTTATTGGTCTTATTTTTAGCTCTGTTTTACATTTCCTGTTCGAGCTCTGCTAATGCCTCGTTAAATTCAGGTCATTGCTGCTGAGTCAAGTACAAGTTATACAGCGTTTCATGGCTCATTACCTATACATCACCTGTGCACCTTTCGTCAATAGTGCCCGAGGGGGGGGGGGGGGGGGGGGGGGGGGGGGGGGGGGGGGGGGGGGGGGGGGGGGGGGGGGGGGGGGGGGGGGG
>JAODLL010005186.1:0-10690 GCA_026546735.1 Forbesichthys agassizii
CTGGAGAAGCAAGGCCAGCACGAGAAGAAGGAGTGGAGGCCTAAAAACACGAAGTCTCGTCGGAACGCCGAATCCCCCGCGTCTTCTCCACCAGGCTGACCGCAGTGGCCTGACTGTCCACTCTCCCCCACCTGGTCTGAGGAGCTGCCCAGCCTCTCCATCTGTCGCCCTTATACGCCGGCAACAATTGAGCTAAATTAGACTGTGATGCACAGGGGTTTAAGTTAAGTTATGTATTATAATAAAAAAAATTAAAAAAAATTAAAATAAATAAAAAAATTAAATAAAAATAAAAATAAAGTGAACCAAAGGTCAGTAAGGTAGGTTTGCTTAAATTTAAAAAAAAACAGTAGTGGGACATCAGCAGAGATGACAGAGCCTCATGTGTGCATAGAAGAGATAACAGAGAAAGAAATAGCAGAATTTAGGAAATGTTGATCATAAAAGAAAATTGGAGCAAACTGAAGGAGCCAGGAAAAGAGCAATGGAGACACCTGGTCAGACAAAAAGAAGACAACAAAAAGACAGGGAAGGATCTTAAAGTAAACGAAAGAGGAAACGTGGAAATTATACAATAGAAGACTTGAGAGAGAAAGAAGCCAAGCAGAGAAGGTGCTAAGAGAAAAGGAGTTGGAAACAATCACAGACTCAAATGATAGCAATTATGCGACTAATGCAACAGAAGAAACAAATACAAGAAATGCAGGTCATCGTTCTTAAGCAGCAGCAACAACAGAGACAAGCCATGCTCACACTATTGAATACTAATAACAAAAAAGCAAAACTAATAGTTTAAATTAATAACAAAATTAAGTTATTTTGATATGTGGTCGTTTTAAATCTTGTTTTTAATGCAGTGTCAGTGGAAAGCAATTTCAGAACATATTATAAAGTGAAAAATGTATTTCAAATTCAAATTAGCAATCAGTCCATTTGGAATAGATACAGCTTGGATTTTCAAGCTGTGCACATGTTTATGTCCATTGTACAGTCCTTTTATTTGTTCCTGGTCTTGCTATTCACACAGTGCCATCTATGAACTTAAAAGTCTAGTGGGGCTCCAATGTGATGAATAGAGTAAGCATATATCTAAAGAGCTTCATGATTTAATCATATAATTCCAAGATGTAATTCTCTAACGATGGGAATTAAAAATGTAATCAAGCACACAGTTAGTAGCCATACTCAGGACAGGTACTCTACAAATCTATGCATCATGTCACTGTACTGGCAGAGATACAAGTCTAAGTCTTTTCAGCAGCATACTCAGTGCCTACAATCAACCCACAACACTCAGGAATCAGGAATCCCAAGAGCATCTGTTAGGACATATACACAAAACTCAGTCAGACACTCATCATCTTCCATGTCATCCATATCAAAAGGTGCATATTGCGGGTGAACTGGGAACGTCTGGAGGAGGCCCCTGTCCATGAGATTGCACACCTCCAGCGGAGCTTCTCTGGCATCCCTGTGGAGGTTGAGGACATTGAATCTGAAATGTTCAAGACTCCGGACACGGCAGCAAGGCACCGACAGGCCGAAGCAAAGGAGTGGGTGTGGGAGAGCTTCGGAGAAGCCATGGAGAAAGACTTTCGGTCGTCACCAAAGTGTTTCTGGAAAACTGTCCACCACCTCAGGAGGGGGAAGCGGGAAACCATCCTAACTGTGTACAGGAAGGATGGGACACTGTTGACCTCAACTGAGAGGGTAATTGGTTGGTGGAAGGAACACTTTGAGGAACTCCTGAATCCGACTGACACGCTTTCTGTGATAGAGACAGAGCTAGAGGCTGATGGGGGACCATCATCAATTTCTCTGGGGAAGGTCACTGAGGTAGTCAAACAACTCCACAGTGGCAAGGCCCTGAGGATTGATGATATCCGTCCAGAAATGCTAAAAGCTTTGGATGTGGATGGGATGTCTTGGATGACACGCCTCTTCAACATTGCATGGAGGTCAGGGACAGTGCCAAAAGAGTGGCATAATGGGGTGGTGGTTCCTCTCTTCAAAAAGGAGGCCCAGATAGTGTGTGCCAATTACAGGGGCATCACACTACTCAGCCTCCCTGGTAAAGTCTACTCCAAGGTGCTGGAGAAGATGTTCGACGATCAGCTGTTGTTCTGGTCTGTTGTTCCGTCTTGGTCGTGGAAAAACAGACCAGCTCTTTACTTTGTATGTCCAAAGCGAGAGCTGTGTATGGATTCTTGGCAGTAAGTCGGACTTGTTTCAGGTTGGTCTCCGCCAGGGCTGTGCTTTGTTACCAATCCTGTTTGTGATATTTATAGACAGGATATCGAGGCATACTCGTGGTGGGGAGGGGTTACGGTTCGGTAGCCTGGGGATCTTATCGTTGCTTTTTGCAGATGATGTGGTCGTGATGGCATCATCGGTCTGCTGGGAGAAGGCCTCAGGGAAGGCCCAGGACTAGGTGGAAAGATTATATTTCCACACTGGCCTGAGATCGCCTTGGGATCCCCCAGTCAAAGCTTACTAATGTGGCTCGGAAAAGGGAGGTTTGGGGTCCCGTGCTGGAGCTGCTGCCCCTGTGACCTGACTCCAGTCAAGCGGATGAAGATGGATGGATCGATGACAGATACTTTGTCCTTAACATTATACATTCTTTTATCTTGCTGATTGAGTCCCTAGGCAGTAGCCCTGTTAGCCTAGTGGGATAATATGGCCTTGGATACACACACATAACAAGTCATCTCCTATTTGCTTTCATTTAAATGATACAAATAAACATATAATAACATGATTACAATTTTTTTAAGGTATGGGTGGGGTAGCTAGCCCACAGTTTCAAAAGAAACTGCCATAAACCTTCTAGTTTCAACTTATTCTTCTTCCACACCTAACTACTCCTACACACCTCATCTACACATCACACAAACAACAAAGTAATCTCCACATTCCAGAGATACTACTACTTTTCACAAACATACATGCAATACATTTAAATATATATATAAATTAACCACATTTTTCTTCCAATGAAATGTTATGTGTGTAAATCTGTGTATGTGTATATTATAGTATTATAATACTGCCTCTAATTAGCTCACCAGGATAACATCTTACTAGTCTGAAGACATTCTTTTCCAAACCTGCCTATGAGGAGAGGTTGGTGTTATTGTTTACCTGTGCTGCCATCTAATGTTCAAATAAGGTATATAGAATGCTAAGTAGTGCAGCTTACAGCTACATTTATATATTGAACATACAGAATGAGACATAGACACACACCTCCACACAGACATATCAAGTCTAAATATTTATAAAGAAACAGACATACACACATACCTACACACAAATAACACGTTTACACACTTAAATCCACATTCACTTACATTTAAATAATAATTAAAATAAACAACATAACTACATGTTTTTTTAAATACGTGTGGGGTAGCTAGCCAAAAAACTGCCAAAAACCTTCTAGTTGTGGGCTATATAAAGCTAACCCACTGATGTTCTTCTTACACTGATGTTCTTCTTACTCTTTATTTTTATTATTAAACTTCTTCTCACCTAACTACACAATTTTTGAACATACGGGCTAGCTTTGGCACACAAAAAAGACAACAGATTGCTTTTAGGTACGGGCTAGCTGTAGCTAACAATACTAATATTTCCACATTCTACTTAGACAATTTTCGTATATGAAAAGGTTACTTAGATTTAATCCTCAGACCTTAACACCTTTCATGACCACCCCCTACTGCTGTTTATATAGCCATTTCCACATTGTTGTTGTTCTTGACAGAATATGTAAGTTCTGCCTCCTTTGACAGACAGGGATCAAAGCCAATGAGCACTGCAGCATATTCAGTAGCAGATCTGTCAGAACACTGAATAATGGCATATGTCGATGTAAAGTAAAAATACCTCCTACCCTTGGGCACGATCATGAGACCCCACAATGTTGACTTCCACTGCTAAACTGATGACACCTAGCTCACCAAACCAACCTCAACGCCCCCCCCCCCTCTCTCTCGCCAACCGCTTTCAGCAACAATTGGATGACACTAAATGCTCTTAAACTGAACAGCAGCAAGTTAAAGGTCCTGCTCATTGGCTCCAAAACCACTCTCTCCACGCAACAAAACCCTAGCATAATAATTGCTGGTCTTCCCATTCCACTGTCAACAACAGCAAAAAGCCTTGGTGTTACATTTGATAACTCCCTATCATTTGAATAACACATCAAAACCATCACCTGGGCATCTTTCTTCCACCTCCGAAACATATCCAGACTCTGCCCTTTACTTTCCTACTCAAGCACTGAAACTCATCCACGCCTTTGTCACTTCCCGCCTGTATTACTGCAACTCTCTTCTCTCTGGCATTCCCACCAAATTCATCAATAGACTCCAAATAGGTCAGAATTGTGTTGCCAGAATCCTCACCAATACAAGGTCAACAGATCTCATCACTCCAATTCGACTTCATTGGCTTCCTGTAAAATTCCGTATAAACTTTAAGACTCTCCTCCTCACATACAAGGTTCTTCACAATCTGGCTCCCTCTCCCTCTCTGACCTTCTTCTGCCATATACTCCCCCCCGATCTCTCCGCTCCTCCTCTACAGGGCTTCTGGTCACCCCCCCATTCCTTCTCTCCACCATGGGGGCTCTGGCCTTCAGCTGCTCTGCCCCCAGACTCTGAAATACACCTCCACAGCACATTTGACATGCCACCACGGTCACCTCGTTTGCTCAACTCCTCAAAACCCACCTCTTCACAGATTGCCTATGCCATTTTACTCTTTTCCACTCTCAACTTCATTTTTATTGTATTTTTATTTTATTTTGTATATATTTCTCAGATCAAATGTTTATTTCTATAGTATGTATATTTGAGGGCACCTGTTTTAAATCCATGTATTTACTATGTAAGATGTCCTTGAGTGTTTAGAAAGGCGTCCAAAATAAAATGTATTTATGTAGGTAGGTGTGGAAGAAGTTGAACCAGAAACCTTTGGTAGTTACTGCAGAAACTGAGTGGGGTTTTTTTCTGTCCCGTCCCAATCCCGTAATTAATAATTATTTTATTGGGCTCTAAAAACTAAGATGTAGGTTGAAGAAGATATCACATGAAAGGTTTAAGATCATAATCTACATTAAGACCATGTGGAGTAAGGGTTGCCACCTCTTCTTGGGAGAGTAACATGTTATATTCCAATGTAACGGAGTGAACCGAGTAACATATATTCATATGTTATAAATATATTTTAATGCCTTTTCCCATAACCTTTGTGATTTTAAAATATCGAAATTAATACTGATATTGCAATTTTCATGATCAATATCGCAATATCACATTTGATCAATATCGTGCACCCCTACACCTGACACAACTGAGCTGCAAGATGCTCAACAATTGCCTTGTTGTTGAGTCATGGGCTTGCTGTTTTTGTTCTGGCAGAGCTCTTTGTGTATCAGATAGCAGTTGGTTATTACTATGTCCAGGAATTGGAGAAAGAGGGTCCTGTACTAACTTCATAGTTTTATGGTGAACTGCAGCAGCTAATCTGATAAATCTACTCCTTTCATTAACTTTACGGAGATAGCATAACTTGGAGGACCGATCATTCCCTGCTTCTCCGGTAACATTCCCCTCATTCACACATGCCTTGATTGCTCATCCAAAGTCTTTTCTTTCCACCTTCTGTATCTTTCAGGTTAGGGGTTTTGCCGATAGTTTCTTTATATACTCATAGGTAATAATTCGTAACACCAGGAAGAGTATTCTGTTCTATCAGAAAAACATAATTATGATGTCGTTTTCATGACAAAAGTCTACTTACTTTCTATTCTCAATTGGGTCTATTCTATCAAAATAGTTGTTGTCATCTCAAAGTCGTCCTGTCCAGAAAATGCACTGTCATTATCAAAGAGCTGCTCGAGCAATTGCTGTACTGAAAAGATTTTCTCAATACTAACTAAAAACTAAATCTATCTAAATCTAAAGTGTATGTGTATATTGATCGTAAGTAATTATCGCTATTTGCTTTGCTTCGTCTACTCTAAAATGGGGTTTCTCCTCTCTGCTCTGAATTTCACGGGATATGTAATATTATAGGTTTGTCTATGCCAGGCGTCTATGACAAAACAATGTTAACGATTGGCTAAATGATATGCTTGTTGCATGCCATATCCGTCATTTTACATCGTGCAAACACTGTTGATTGGCCAAGCGCCCACTCTAACATGCAAATTTGCCATTTTATTGGGCAAATCCAGCTTCGTCATACATAGGATACCTGGGAGAAAACAAGCCATAGCAATATTTTTTCAATAGAATGCCAGGATTAAGAGGAAATGAACTTAAGTTTATAGCATTTATCGTTCTTAATCTATTAAAGAGATGGGAAAGAGGTTACAAAATGCAGAAATATTCCTAATATATTGCAGAGGGGTATATTTAATATCTCATCAACCAAATATATAATACTAAAAAATAAATAAGCGTGTTAACATTATGACAAAAAAAACGCTACATGCAAAGGGCTCAGGGCTGAATGGGCGTGTTCGTAATGTCCCCCCATACCTCCTCTCCCTTTCAACTCTAGGCTATTGCGCAACATTCTGAAGTGGTGCAACTCACTCGTCTAGCTAGCTGCAATGGCCCGTCTTTAAGCAGGTGCAATTGGCTCAGTAAAACGGTGTATTTATGAACAGTCAAATAAATGAAGCACCTGATGAAACTGCCAAATATCCATGTATAATCCAAGTTGTGTCACGTTCAGAGTATCTTTCAGCTAGTAAAAATGTACTACAGAAGCTGCAGTAGGCATTCAGACTCAAACGCAAAGTGCCGTTATCGTGACACTTTTTCTTTTTATAGTCCAGGAGCGGCATGACGTATCCACGCTTGAGTTAACTCCACCCAGAAAATCGCCGGACAGACAGAAAGTGAAATAAATATAAGGAATATTTTGCGATTCAAATGGAAGTTGATTTTCATAGTTTGTATGTGTTTATATTAAG
Source organism: Forbesichthys agassizii (assembly GCA_026546735.1). Taxonomy (NCBI): domain Eukaryota; kingdom Metazoa; phylum Chordata; class Actinopteri; order Percopsiformes; family Amblyopsidae; genus Forbesichthys; species Forbesichthys agassizii. The sequence continues at coordinate 6,995 of JAODLL010005186.1, forward strand.
CCTCTACATCCTTTAATGACATGCTAAGACTAAAATTACTTATTTCCCTTGTCTATCCCTTTAATATTTTTTATTAATTGTTCAATTGTCCAAATGTGTAATCCATATTTCCGTGGTCCTTATTAACAGCACCTGTTACCTCCTCCGAGACCTTAAAAAATGTGTATGTTGCACTATATTTGTACTATACCCTGAAGCATGACTGTCGAAATGTTGGTTTTTGTTAAACTTCTTGCATCTGAACTCTAGATTTTGAGGCAATATATTTAAAAAGCCTGAAATCATCATGATATTATTATGTTTAAATTACAGTATAACTAGATTTTTATTATACATTATTTTTTTAAATTCTAAAGTGGGGTTCAAACCCAAAATAGCTGGCACTTGTTGCTTTACCCATTACACTAGCTGAATGGATAATTATTTCACCTGAATGTTAGAAGGTGAAGAGTGAATGAAGGGTGTGCTATCTTAATATTAGTGTTAGCCTGCTATTGTTTGCTTGTGGTTTATCAAACACGCATTGAAGTCTCTGAAAAGTTATAGGAACCTAATACAAAACATACTGATTAATTTGATGTTTGTGTAAAGTTTGTATGTTGGATAATGGAGTTGCAATTAGGTGAGAAGAAGTTGAACTGGAAATGTTAGGAGTTTCTAGATAAGCTGCTTGGACTAGCTATCTGTACTACCCTCATAAAAGGCCAAAGCCTTTGCTTATTTTTTTAATTGTGTGTATATATATAAATGTAGTTTACAATTAGGAGATAAACTAAGAACATTTTTAGTGGCGGAAGTAAGATTCAAACCTCATACCTTCTGATTCAGAGTCATACGCACAACCCACTATGACAAACCTGTCACTTGGGAAGAATCTGAAAGGAGATATTTCAATTTATTAATGGTTGAAAGCTAGCCCATATGGTAAAATAAAGTTTACATTCAAGTTTTTATTATATTTATTTTCATTATGTAAGTGGCTTTTATAAAGTTAATATAATATATACTTTTGTATGAATACAACATGGGGTTTGAACCTGCGATATCTGGAACTTGATATCACACACTTAATCCATTATGCCACCTGAATGGGTGGCTGAGTGAGCTAGCTGTAAAATAGGCCACAATAAAGGACGTGGTAGCTTAGTTTCATTGTTAACCTGCTATTGTCAGCTTATGGTTTTCCAAAACGTGTTGAAATGTGTAAATATTTCTAAATGTATGGCATGTATGTTTGTGAAAACTAATAGCAACCTGACAAAAAAACTTGCTGGTTAATTTGATGTTTGTGTGAGGTTTGTAAATTGGAGTATGGATGTGTAGTTAGGTGAGCATATGTTTAAAAATAATTTTAAAAAAGAGTAAGAAGAACATCAGTGCTTAAAATAAGTATATGTTAGAAGAATGGGAAGTGGGCTAGCTGTAGCTGGCCCACTAACTAGAAAGGGCAGTTTTGGTTGAAACTGCATAGGCTAGCTATCTTGCCCATACCTTAAAAAAACTTGTAGTCATGTTATTATGTTTCTTTGTATTATTTTTTAAATGCAAGCAAAAGTGGATTTATGTGAGCAGGCATGTTATGTGCGTGTATATAACTTAGTGCTGCAGTCATCAAACTTGAAACAAACTATCATGACAATTTCTAGGTTGATTGCAGAATAATTGATAGACTGAATCACATATGAAATGTACTTGTAATGTGTATGTATGTCTTTGTTTCAGTATATATAGTGCATCTAATTATCATACCTAAATAAGGGTTGCACTTTTGATACTGAGATCTCAAGTAAAAATATGTAGTGTTCCATTTTTGGCATGCTGGAAAACAATTGAGTGGCTGGAATTGAACCGTCACGCTCTTAAACTGGAGGTATTCCCACTAACCACAAGGCCACATTTCCACATGACATCTGAGTGTCAATAGAAGTTTACAGAGTCTATTGTGTTGATGTCATGCTCATAAGAAAAAATACAGATTTCACAGACAGGTGCAGAAATACCATTAAGTATTCGAAACCTGTAAAATGGTATTAGGGACAGCCCTACTGTACGGATAGATCCAAGTCCCCAAATACAGACTGGGGAAAAAATTATTGAATGAATTCCTGGTGTGTAAATAAACCAGAGATCTGCCAACGCAGATTTTGCGGTTTTATATTTCGTATCATATCTTCAGAAAGGTAAATGCAAGCAATTAATATTTTCTTCTTCATAATACAGAAAAAGAGCTAAAGAGATCGGTATATGGATGGTGTTATTTGGCATAACAGGGAACAAGACAATGACAAAGTTGCTTCTAAAAGAAAAGTTCAGAAGGCTTAATTAATGTCTATGGTAACTCTAATTTGCTGTTAACATACAGTAAATGGCAGTAGCTACATTTTAATTAGCATGCCTTCAATGAAAGTGGTAGACTAATAGTGTAGTAAGAGACATACAAGAACAGCATGGCATGAAAAATGTACTGGTATTGTAAATACATTTAATGAGCTTGTGTTGTGCTTCTAATGATGAGGTTCCAGGTTGAAACCCCAAGTGTTTATATTTCCATTCAGTAACAAATTGTCACGGTTCGCGGCCGCTCCGGCAGCAGACAGCGCCAGGTCGCCGGTTCAGCACCGGACAGCGCCACTGCCACGTCGTCAGCCACTTAACGCACCCACGTGCAGTTGCCTCCTCCCCGCTTTCTGGGCGGAGGTTTAAAAGGCTTTCCGTCCTGGCACCGATTGCCAGTCCGCTGAATTGCTATCGATGCACGCACCAGTGATTGCCCTGAAAACCAATCGGCCAGCCTCGCTGCCTGCTACACGTCTCATCGCCAGCCTGCCTGCTACTCACCTCGCAGCCCCGCTAGCCTGCTACTCTTCGCCTCGCAGCAGGCCCACTACTCACCTGTCCCTACGTAGCTCTATTAAAACTGCCTTTCTTTTACTCCGTCGTCTCCTGCCTCTGTGTCCTGCACTTTGGTCTCCCCCCTTCCAATGCTGTATCTTAACACAAATAACTTTAGGACTTGTTATAAATGTTTATTCTGCTGTCAATTTACTGTAATATGTGTCCAAGTCTGCATCATTTTAAAACACACATTAAAACACAGTGCAATAAGTCCATTCGTGAAATGTCCTCACTACTATATATTCCACTATATAATTCCACTGTTAGTAGTATTATAAGTGGAAGCATTTAGGAACAGAAATTCCAATAAACATACTCCTAAACCTTTTGTACTGCCTTACCAGAAGAGATGAAGCTGTTTTTCATCTTCATACACAAATACTTTTGTCACATTTGAAATGGTCGCCCTGCAGCTGACTGCTGCACTCGTCATTCAGTGACAAATGCATAGCTTTTTAAAATACCGGAAATAAGTTTAAAAATCATATCACCATTATTGAAAAAATGTATATCGCAGTATATATTGATATTGAATTTTTGTCCAGCCCTAACTGGGCTTTAGGAAAATCCCTACCCCTCCACCTAAAACGTAACTAGATAGTGTGCAGTTCTTGAAGAAATTGCATGGGCTAGCCTATCAATAAAAGGTTTTAAATGTTGAAAGTAGAAATACTTCATGACGACGTTTTTTAAAAGTACTTTCAAATGAAAAAGTATGATAAAATATGAGAGAGTATACAACTGCGGTTAATGTCATCAAACCAATCTGACAGCTATTAATTAGTATCAAAAAGATATTAA
>JAODLL010005187.1:0-10690 GCA_026546735.1 Forbesichthys agassizii
TTATTTCTTTCATTTCCAGCCACGGTACTGTTTATGCCTGGCTGCACCTTTATTGTGTTAAGAATGGCACCCCCCCCCCCCCCCACACACACACACACACACACACACACACCGTCCTCATCCCTTCAGCACTTACACCTCTCCTCTGTGGCTCTCTCTCACTGGGGACCGTGGGACTTTCCGGGTGACAAGTGGAATCTAGATCATATATGGGCAACGTACAGTATATTAGGGCTATATCTCACAAGGGCATGAAAGCCCATTAACAGCCATGAGACGATAGCAATTTCCCTTACAATTTCCAGCCTCCTTATGCGCCGGACCCCTTTTCTTCTCCGTGAGAAAAACGAAAGAACGTCACGTCACGTGACACCGGGGTCGTATCTCACGGAGGCAGGGTAAAAAATAAAAAATAAAACGCCCGGCTTCTTCTTCGTCACACACCTCTCTGTTCCAAGCAATGGCTGCGAAATGACACCCCTGTTTAATCGCTTGTGAATCGTGACGTTTTGCACAAGAGGCTCTTTTTCTTTGCACTTGACAGTGATTGAACTGCACAGCCATGCAATCACCACGGCGATGAGAATGAAAGAGAATGGAGGAGGCAGGAGGGGCTGTGACTGCGTGAGTATGTATATATATATGTCTGTGTGTGTGTGTAAGATGTAGGTGACCCCCCCTCCCTGTGACATAATCGGCCTGCAGCTCAATGGCACTACAGAGGGGTTCCTTTCCCTCTGCTGAAGCCATTTTGTGGGCCTTTACACAGGGTCTTACAGCTGATCTATAGTGGAGGAATACCGGGGGGGCTGGATTTGTGTGTGTGTGTGTGTGTGCGTAAGTGTATGTGTGTGCATGTGACTACACACGTTTATAGGAGAAACGCTGTACTGCAAATATTTTTCTACAATATCAATTACTGAAATATGATTATTGTCCATGACAGAATATAGCACTACAAAACTGACGCACTTTTAAAAACAGAATTACACATGTATATATATTGTGTATAATGTCCAATGCATTAAATAACAATAACAAAATAAATATAAAACCTGGGAAACCAATACACCACTGTATTGGTTTTCATAAAAATAAATACATAAAACGTACTAGGCAACATTCTGTAAAACCCATGTTTATTGAAAATCAGAGAAGTCGATTCTTCTTCCCTCCTGTGCAATGCCACTTGGTTTACCTTCTCAGTCGTATTTTATATATTTGAGATATACTGTAGAGCGTTCAGAGGACGTTGTCACAACAATGAAGCTGTACTGCCACAACTGGGCCCCATTTCTATAGTGTGGTATCCATATTCCTGGCTAAATGCTGGCATATTGTATTTTAAGCCATTCTGCAAGTACCAGCTCTCTCTGGCATAACCAGAAGTCTTAACATAGGCATAACATTTTAATTGATGTCCTGTACTTCAAAATGTTCTCCTCCAGCTCCTCTCCTATAATTTTCCCAGAATCTAAAGCCAGCTTTATTGCTGTCAGTCACATCATATAGTCTTGCGCACATTCATGGAAAAATTACTTATCTCGATCGGACGGGATAATTAGAGCTAACGTCACATCCAGCATTTGAGAGCAAAGGTTTACACTAAATAATGTCTATTGACAGAACAGGCAGTCGGGGAAGGGCTTTTCCTAAAAAAAAAAAACAAACCCAAACCCCTCCCCCAGCTTTTTATCTTTCCGCCTGAATGGTTTGGTGGGAACCACATTAGAGTGTGTGATGCCTGTGGTCTGTGTGAGAAGGCATAGATGGGATTCTAGGCCTGTGTGTGATATAGCCCTGGCTAACCCCATTCTACCCTGTCACACAGGTCACGGGGGGGGCACCGCCACCAATGCTGTGTGATGACACCAGTCATAGTATATGTCAGAGCCATACACTAAATGATCCCATAGGAGATCACATTGTGTGTGTGTGTGTGCTTTAGTTTGCTGCATGAAAAAAAAAAAAAAAAAAAAAAAAAAAAACGTTAAAAATAAATCATAGGAAATAGGAAGTTGAAACTAAATGTTAAAACAAAACCAAAAAAGGTACTTAACAACAAGCAGTTCCACTAGAAAACAACCAGGGTTTTAATAAGCTACTGTGAATGTAGAAACATCCTAGTTACAAGCTACCAACACCGTCACAGCGCTTACATTACCGTGGGTTCATACACCAAGTAATTTGCCCTATTCCCTTCCATCTGTCATTACAGGAAACTAGCTACTAAAGCAGAAATGTGTTTTTTAAAGGCGTGAATGGTCAATCAGATGAATTTGCATAATTAGCTTGATTGCACCATTTATTCAGTAGCAGTCTTGAATACAATTTTCTAAATGATTATAATAAATTAATTTGAAAGTCACATCATGTGGTCAGATTTACATTTACACAAATGTGGTGGTGATAAGCCATTAGCCATTACAGCTAATAGCTTGTCTCCAAATAGACTTATTGTCCTATAAGCACATGTCAATCATGGTTGGCCACCAGGCAATAAGAAATGACGAGCTTCCATTTGCAATTTCAAAAGGAATGTATCAGGAATTAAAAAGTCACAAAAATCTACAGACTCATTTGTCTCCTGGAAAAACAGAAAGATAAAGATCAGACAAGAACAATGACAAAAAGAAGCTAGGGCTAACAATATACAGCAGCTAGCAAAAATAACATTCAGTATCTTCTTAACTGACAGCGGTATTATTAAAGCTTCCAAATGTCTGAATGACATCGTACAGCCCAGTATAGCAGTATGAGAGGCCGTGTTGGCCATCATTCATATTTAGTTTCGCACTTAACATCACAGTCTCATACGAACACCACTATACTCACACACTTTGTTTTTTTTAGCTCTCAATTCAGTGCTAAAGGAGCTTTAATATCACTCTATAGCAGTAATCTGTTTTGGATGCCTCCATCACGCTAAAATGGTCCCTTCCACTACAGTGTACATTCTGTAAAATAAAATAATAATAGTATTAAATAGTCTAAATTGTAATGTGTTCTTTTAACCCAAAACAGGCAGTAAATAGCACAAAATATTCTCTTACGTAGAGTACGAGGGGACAGTAGGCTATAGTGTGTGTGTGATGTGTGTGATAATACTGTATGTGTGAGTGTATAAGTACATGAGTATCATAGTCGTATATGTGAGAGTATAGCACGTGTGTGATAGTATAGTGTATGAGTGATAGTATAGTGTGTGAGAGAGAGAGTATGATAGTGTGTAAGAGTATAGTGGTGTACGTGTGAGACTATGATGTTAAGTGTGAAACCAAGTAGGAATTATGGCCTACACGTCCTCTCATACTGCAGCTTTCAGTTCTAAAGTTCCCAAAGTTTGATCTTGCAAAACCTGTGTCAAATTATATTCAGGGCACGGAAATTCTCTTTGAAATGTAATACAGTACCCGGATAATACCTAATCACATTTTGACTCATAATGAAATCCCTTGTTGAAGGGGAACTACATTCAGAATAACTCACAATAACATACCCAACATGTTTATGAATGTGAATGAGCAACTTTACTGTATAAATGCAAATGTGTTTATACACATTACTCTTTTAAAGTCCTGGAAGAAAGAAAATACATTATAATACCATAATGTCATTATTATATGAATGTACTGCTATGTTTGTAAAAGTGATATAGCTTTAACTAGCCTGAAACCCACTCTGTCAACTCCTGTATACTGTATGCTATACTACAGTATCATATAGCCATTGTTATCAATGTTTATTAAATTATTACTTTGTGCCTTGTAGACATTAACATGTTTTAATTAGACATTGCAGCACCTTCATTCATATGTGTGGTTTAAAAATATGTGTTATGCATGCATACCAAACATTCATTTTATTATTTACCTGTGCAGTATGCCTGACATGCACAAAATGTAAACAAATGTTGTGTGTATGTCATAATATATGGCCTGACTAATAGGTATGGGTTGTGTCCTAAGCAATTTGGAAATGCTTGGTATTTGCAGTAGCATTCACTGTACCCATACTCTTAAACCCTCGGGCAGAGCTTGCCACTCACGCTAAGCCCCAACTGAACAAAGTGGCTTGTCTTCATCAACTTGGGTCATGTGATGATGCACAGTATAACTTCTGTCAGTTTGATTGAGGACCTCAGCCACAGTCAAGACAAGAAGAAGCAGGAGCGACGCTGTCAAGTGAAGAATAACCAAAATATAGACCTACAGCCATAGATGTGTTTGAGGAGTATATTATATACGGATGTACCCGAATCCAAATCCGTTATTCGGGAAGCATGAATTCGATGTAAAACGATGTAAAACGATGTAAAAGCGATGTAAAACGTCAGCTCTTATTCTTTCAAATCATATCATTGGATGGACACAAAATGAAAAATGCCCCTTGTGTTTGCAGATAGGACTTTGATTTCATTATCTAGTTGTTTCATTTGCCACATTATTGAAAAGTAATCGCTATATTTGTAGCACCGAATTAGCGCAAAGCATTCATCGGGCTGAGAACTGACCGCACTCGGCTCTCATTCAGAGTGGAGGAGGAGTCATGCAAACGACTAGCAAGCTAATGTATAGCGAGACAAAATCATGCTGTGTAAGGTTGGGTACCGTTCACATTTGAATCGATACAGGTGCCGGTCCGCTACCTCAAATTCGGTACAGTACCTTTTTCGGTACTTTACTTTCTGTAAAAACATTACAGTAATTTGTATAGAAAAAAACGGCCTGTCTGACTCTCTTTACAAACAACATGTTTTGCACACTTTTTAATAGTGGCATTCATTATAGTACATATTGCTGCTATAAACAATAGTTTACTTCATTTGATATTATGTGTTTTCAACATCTGTGCGCATGTGACCTAGTTCCTGCTCTCTCAGCTACCGCTGCAAAGGATTTTGCTGTGTCCGCTTCTACAGCGGCATGTTTATCTCGCTGCTGCGGTCTCAAGTGCCAACTGCCTAGTGTGTCACACAAACACCCGACACAGTTTTGACCATGGTTGTGTCGAGAGCGGGAGGCAGCACCACATTTAACGGATGCTGATGCTCCATGCAGGAAATCCCCTGAAAAACAGATGTGCGACGTGCTAATATAATTAGCTATTTATCCCTTGAGCATGAAGACTGGGCTAGAAACTCCTTTAGCCTATAGATGACGACACGAAGACACATTGAGCAATCTATAAATAGGCCAGAGCCTAATTAATTTCTATTCACACGCCTGCATCCAACGCTGGATAAATTGAACCCTCCATGAACGACGGAATTAAGTGGGAGTAAAGTACAGAAAAAAGGTATAACATGGATTGCTTTTTGCTTGCCATGATTGTGTTGAACAAAGTGAACAAAGGCTGTGTGCAGGGATGGTCTCATTTCTCTCTTCACGCGCTCCAAGGTACCAACATTTGGTACCGATTGATTTTACCTCAATCGGTACTCGGTAGTACCGACGTAATTTGTTCGGTTGGTAAAAGTGCAGAGTTCCCCCACCTTAATGCGGTGGCAGCTGGATTTCATTCAACACAATATCTACATCAAATTAAAGCAAATAACAAGTCGTGCTACGGATAACCCTGGGTTAATCGTAAGTCGTAGTTTATGTACTATAAAAAACTATTTTGTCTTATGTCTCTACTTTCAAGATACTGTATCACCAGTTGCAAACTAAACCAGTGCGGCTTTGAAGACCATTTAAAAGTACTCTGCCTCTATTCCCTTTGTTCCCATTAAACAACTAATCTCACCTTAGAATGTCACAGAGCCTCTCCAAAAGTCCACTGAACCTTTTAACTCTGACATCAAAAGCCAGGAGGGACTGCCAGAGACCAAGCCCCACCCAGAAGGAGAAGTCACAACACCACCTGGACAAATTAAAGTGTTTGCCTCCCACCGTCCTCTCTTAATATCCCCTGAGCCACATGACTGGCATCAAAGCTCAGAAAATTCAACCCCAGCGCTAAGACACATCAGCAATAGGCTTTCATTTCCTCGGTGCAGGGGACGGTAGCGAGAGACGGGCGTTTGCTCAGGTTTGTGCCAAGGCCCCAGCCAGCTCTGCTTGAAAGAGGGAGTTTTGTTGGCAGGCAAAATTGCCTGAAATCATCTCGCAGATTTAAGAGAAGAGAAGGCAGCCCCTAAGACACCACTTATCCAATTGGATAAAGGAAAGAAAAGAAACCGCACGTACACGTGCATACGTAATTAGTAACCGTCTGTCACAGAACTGCCACAGGCGCTGTGGTCCCTGGCCTCTGCTTGTGTGCTATTGGCCACTGCAAGTCCTGCTGTTCCCCTCTTTCGCAATACCTCTCCATCTCCCAATGCTCCAAGTCCTCAGTCGCAATACCTCTCCATCTCCCAATGCTCCCAGTCCCACACAGCAGGCGTGGCAGTTCTGTGACAGACGGTTACTAATTACGTATGCACGTGTACGTGCGGTTTCTTTTCTTTCCTTTATCCAAGATTCAGATGTTAAGCGTATAGTACAAATAACGGACCGACTCATCCCCGCTAGCAGTCAATCATGGGTTAACGTTGAAATCGCCTGTAAGGCATTAGAGATTACAGAGTACAAAAAAAAAACTGAAAAAATGTTGAGTCTTAAATAAGTTTTATCCCTCACAGGCTTAACTCGAACAATGTCCTGATGTACCGCAACGGCTGAAAAGAATTGAGATTTAGCCTAATAATTAATTCAGGTGGGATTATTACAGCATTTCTTTATGCCAGTGATGATTTACATTATTTATTGAATGCAGCTAAAATAATCATAATTAGCAAATACTGTATAATAGAATAAATGATTGGGTTGGAGTGAATACTTGAACTAATGTTACCCTATATTACATTAGTTAAATATAGCATAGACCATCGAGATATATAAATAACTTGAGACCGTGTTAGCACGCCCACTGACTAGACAGGAATTGCTCACAAGCGCAGTGCTTATAATGGTGTCTAAGATGGCGTCACTAACAGTGTCTTTCCAGTATTTCAGACACCACAACCGTAGCTGTACTGGACTACAATTGACAGAAATCTGTGCTTTAATGCCGTTAAGCTCGGGGAATGTGAGCGATGCAGCAATCACAGCGATGCAAGACAATACAGTATATGGAGAGCAAGTGTTCTCGTGCCATGCGAATGTGCTGTATTTAATGGGTGGCTTTGGAATTGTGGTCAATGGGGGTCATGCCCGATTCATACAGACAGACATAAATAGTATACAAAGGCATTGCAGTGCACGCATCAGAAACACACACACACACACACGCACACACACACACACAAACCCTTGCCAGTCTCTCCGTTTCTGCTTCTTCTAGTCTTGCCTGCTGGCCTCATATGGCACGTACTCACCCGCCATATGCCAACTGCTGGTAACGAGGTGTAATTTGTAAATGACTTAACCTCCTAATAGAGAACGCATGCGGTTTAGCTACTGCTAAATCCCTCTGGATCAGGAGGCGGGGTTGAAAAACAGTGAGTGAAACTGCAATTTAGACATCAGTTAATTGCTCTGTTTTTCATTTTTTATTATCTGACCTTTATGTGCTGCACGTGAACACATGCTTGTTGGTGTGAGCTTACGTGAACAAATCTGTGTGTAAACTCTATGTCTGTTTGCGTGTGTGTGCGTGTGTGTGTGTGTGTGTGCGTGCGTGCGTGCACGTGCGTGTGTGTGAGATAGTGTGTGGCTTTTCAAAACAAGCCGGTGCCAAAGCTCAGCTGATAGGCTAATTAAGCGCACCGCGGGGAATAAACGTTCCCTCTTTGCCCGCCATTTGTCACACCTGGCACGGAAATGTCGGCGGGAACACATGCGTGCTTACACACACCGACGAGCACACACACACACAAACATACACGACTGAATGCACACTCAGGGTGTGTGTAAAGCACAGCGAGGAGTGCTGAGGTGACAGAGTTAGTGTGTATGAAGGAGGGAGGGGGGTGGGGGGGGGGGGGTTACAGGAGGGAATGAACGAAAGAGAGGAGGCAGAAGGGGAAACGGGAGAGGGAGGGAGAAAATAAGGAAGAATGTGGTGAGCAGTGGAATTTGATTGAAAGGAGAGATATGGTACAGGAAGACCTGTCTGTCTCTGTCTCTCTCTACCCCCCTCTCTCTCTCCCTTTCTCTCTCTCTCTCTCCCCCTCTCTCACGCTGGACCGCACAGGCCCAGATGACCACCACCCCTTTTGTCTACACACAGCCAGTCTCCCATAAGGTTTTGTGTAATAGCACCCTCCCGCCCACACACACACACACACACACACACACACACACACACACAAACGCGCCTGACACCGCGATACGCTGTTCATTACAAGCGTGACAGCTTTAGTAGAGTGCAGCCACGGGCCCCCGGCCGTCTCTACAGTATCACGATAACCCACAACACACAGGTCTGCCTTACACTGCAGCACCGCGTAACTACACACCAGTGTGTGTGTGTGTGTGTGTGTGTGTGTGCGCACGCACATGTGTGTGTGTGTGTGTGGAGGGGGGTGATGACATCATTTAAGGATTTACCAATGTTATTTTGTGTGTGTGTGTGTTGGGTGGGTTGGTGTGGGAGTGGAGGTTTTGTTAGATTCCTTTTGATTATTTCTTGTTACATTGAAACCAATGAAAATGTACTGTACTGAAATGGAAGGCAGCAGATCAAACTGCCAGCGAGGATTATCTGGTTGGATCTAGAGAGAGTGCAGTAAGTACAATTCACCATGGATAGGGAGGTTAATTTGATTTCAATTTACATTAATTAGACATTCAAACAGAAGGGGATATTTATCCTGTTAGCAAATTTACCTCATGGAGGGGGAAAAAATTATTTTTCGGGATTTCTTGAGTTTCAGTTGAAGACTTTTCAATCAAATTCCACATGAATAGGCAAGCCTCTTCAAGTAAATTTGAACCAACGCAAGCTGTTCTGTGTATACGATACGGTATGACTGATTCAACGACAGCAAAGTTATAGCAGTAGGGATGTGGCAGTATCTGAGTCATTTGCAATTGCATGCAGTGCAGAAATTCACGCATGCCACATGCTGTTATTTTTATGGACCACTTCAAAGAAAAAGAAATCAAGGATCTTCTACTTTTCACGAAGCCTGCTGGCCTCCGAGGCTCAACCGACTGCCCGCTGTATTTCTTTTGTTCCTCTAAGTCTTCTGTCTCTTGTCAACATGTCATTTAGTCAGCCATAACTAACACCAACCTTCACGATGGCTGTCCTTGCCTTCTTCTCCCCAGCTGTCCTTGTTCCCATATCTCCCAGAGGCAGACAGGCTGGCCTTCAGCTACATGTGCTAGCCTTCACTGAGTTCTGGCGTACAACTCTAGTGATGCCATAAGCATTCAAATGTTGTTAACACACTAATACGATGAAACCAAGACAAATTCAACAAATACTTAAAGCTATAGTCAGTCATCCTGGAGATAGCTTTTTTACATTTAAATTTGATCGAAACAAAAACACCTCCCCTTTCAACGCCGTAGGCCGCCCCCTCTGAAGCTCGACCCCCCCCCCCCCCCCACATTGAGAACACATTGTGAAGGCTAGGATGTTGTTGTGTGCACTTTGTTTATGTTCCTTTTTGCAGAGCCAGGGCTGTGTAGAAGTACCAGATCAGTACACGCACAGAGAACGGTGAGCTAGCGGGCCGCGAGCACATATTTGGTGAATTTGTCAAAAAGCGTATTCATTTACAATTCACAGCTTACAGTTTTTTTAGGAACATAGGATTGCGTAGGTGGGACTCCTACAACAACCAACCACAATTAAATAAGGAGTTCTAATTACATCAAGTCTGGCTTCTAGACAGCTTGATCAACCCCTTCCTAGGGCTGGGCGATATATATATATATCGATATTTAATCTGTATATTTTCAAAAGAGAGATAAAATATAGACAATAGATAGACAATATAGTTTATATCGATATAGTTATATTCACACCTTTTTTCAGAGTAGCCAATGAGAGTGCAGATACTGAGTCACATGCTCAATTTCCATTTCTGACAAACAGATATAGGTAGCCAGCTAGTATTACAAGGTACCCTGTAATCAAAAACAAATGTGGATTAAATTGATTGTATGCATGCCGTGCCATAATTAAACTGTCATTATAGCTGCGTTATTCACAACCTCTCTGCTATGGATTTAACCATGTACAACTACAATTAAGTTGCCTAAAAATTTCGTCGGGTTTCCTGTTTAACAGGTAACCCACTTTATAGAAAACCGATATCGATACCGATATATATCGTGTATCGGTATTAAACCTAAATATATTGGGATATGATTTTTGGTCCATATCGCCCAGCCCTTACCCCTTCCTACAGTACATCATCCCCAAACCCCTAACTTATCCTGCATCACCCCCTCACTCATTTGCTCTATTACACGTTACGCAGTCTGACTGGTCCTGCCTGTCTAATGTTGGCTCCATTTGCAGAGGGTGGGGGCCGGCTTCTAAACTGTGTTGATACGGTAAAAAAAACTTTAAAACAGTCAGCTCACAGATTCAATTTTCCATCACACCTGTTTGTCTGTATTACTTCCACACTCTTAATCTCAGGTGTTAAATGTCACAACTTGGCTTTAATCTTAAATAACTTAAAGAACCAATATATATATATATATATATATAAAAATATATATATTATATATATATATTTTTA
>JAODLL010005188.1:0-10689 GCA_026546735.1 Forbesichthys agassizii
ATTAGCGGAACCCCGGAGACGACACCACAGAAGCACTAAATAACCCAATTCACGACACACCTCCCAGAACCTCCAATACAAAATCCTTGACCAGTAAACATAAAGAATGGAGAAATGGTTTAAATCTATTAAGCTTCAGTCCCTCAAAGCCGGCAAAAGTGAAACCCCTAGAAATGAGCCGCGGACTGAGCCACTCAATATCACCCTGATATTGTCCCCCCACAATGTAGGTTTCTTACGTAAGGCAGAGGTCATATTGGGTTCGTCTAATTGTTCTCCAGCAGCCTACAGGTGGGCTTAGTTGCAGTTTTAGAACAATTATCTTTAGAAGATATTTTAACTCCTGGAAGTGACAATAACACTTTGCACTCATATTGGCAATGGCATTCTGGAAGAGTGCATTCAGCACCTGCACATGGATTTTTGAATATTTCCTTTTTGTTTGATAATGTCTCATCTCTTCCTGCTGCTATGCAGGGTATCTGTTTTCTTCTCCACTTTTAAACATGATGGAAATGGCAAAACTACATTCTTTTAAACTGCCTCTTAAATTTCAGAATCGCATCGCTTTGATCCCCCCTGCGGTGCGCCTGTCAGTCTTCAAAGCAGATATGCCCTGCTTTCGATGAGAAAGAGCAATTCAAATACTCCGACAGGATGACTACCATAAATATTCCACAAAATGGCAGAGGAAGAGAAAGGTGGATTAAAGACAGACAAGACAGAAAACAACATTTTCAATTAGGAGCGATATAGGGACAGGATTTTCTCTCTTTTTTGACACTTTTCAAACTTTTACTTACAGAATAAAAAATAAAATAAGAACATTCTCAACTGTGAGAATATGTTGAAAAAACTGTCAGTTTAGTGGCACCCAAGGGAGAAAAAAAAATGCTGTCAGGATAGGTTTTAAAAATAGTCACCGGGGGATCTGTAGGAGAGCGAGGACAGAGCAGAGAGCTTAGGTTTAATATCTTTCTAGTGATAGAGCTTCTGACAGCCACGGGTAGCACAGCTGCAATTATGGATCAAAAACTGCAGGGGAAATGAAGCCAATGCTGATGATGATGTTGTCTGCTCTGGCGCAGACATGAGCTACTCAGCTGTACGTATCCGCTCTCGTCCATGGTTAAGTAACCATGCAATGAATTGGCTCTGGAATTAAAAGCAAACGTTCCTTGGAGGCCTTTTTGTTCATTTATTTGTTTACAGTATCCTACCGGTACATGATACAGGTTTCAACAAGAGCTTTCCTTGTTGGCGGACATTTAGAAAACTTGTACGGTTTGACACAAACTGCTATATATAGAATCTGCGCCGTTGCCGAGTTCAGTTACTTGGATTAGTCGTATCTTGCTTTACTTTACATACGTTAGTAGAAATGCTGAAAGTGTCTCAATAGTAATTAAATAGTTAAATATAGATTTAGGCACAGAGCAGCTATCAGTAGCATTGTAGTATTGCGTCCAACACAACATATTCTGACATTCATTCATTCATTTGCATTCATCAGTCCTCAGCCAAATTTCCATACATGTTTATAGAAGTGCACATTTATTGTAAATTGCATTAAAATCAAGCAATAAAGGATATTTTTGCAAAAGTTAGCAGACCAGGCATTAATATCGCCAGAGTAAATTTTATTTAACCCCCACAAACCCCCCCCCCACCCACCCTTCACCACCCACCCCAAAAAAAATACTGACCCTGACATACAAGTTAGAGAAAATGGCCGGGTTAAGTGCTAGTCTACAGCATGTCTGAAAAGAGGTAAAGGCAGATAACTGGGTAATAAGAACATAGCATCTGAAAAATCAGTGCTAAATGAACTTTTAGGACACACATCATCTCCACTATTAAATACACTGAGATGGGGTCCATCGTTAAAGCAGAAAAACAGTATCAAGTCTCAGGATCAGGCTGGGAGGATTTTACCCAAACATTATTGCCTGCCTGTATACTATATTGTAGTAATGCTTAAATGCACAAAGACAAATTGGAATATGCCCTATGTGCTTGCTCTTTGAATACTCAATGTGTTTTACTGTCTATTCAGATGGGAGAAAACAAGTCTAAAAGCTTTATCACTTTGTGTAAGAGCAAAAAAGGATTACATCTTTATAGGCACACAAAAGCACGTACACACGTGCGCACACACACGCACGGAGACATTCACAGCAGTGTCCCTTCCCACAGACCATTAAGCAGACGAAGGCGTACATGTAGAATAGGTTTGGGGAATAGGACCAATTAGAGTGAGAACAAATATTAATGGAAGTTAAGAAGTGACTCACAAACCCAATTACTGAATTAGCCCGTCAATGTTGAAGAGCTGTGCGAGAGGACGAGAGTCTCTGCATTAACAATGGAATTAATTCCCTTGATTCGTCAAAATGGAGAGGAAGCAAACATACTGCTCCCCTACCTGACACATTCCCTCGCTGTGCTGTGGGAACGCCTGTCTGGCCCGCTCAGTGTATATGTCTGGAGGGCATCAGGCCATTAAATGGCTTCCATTCTCCTCACAAAGCCGCCCAAAGACAGCGACAATAGGTTGACCGGGCCACAAGAGTGCAGTAGTACAGACACATTCTATACAATAACCAGAGCTGCTCAGAGGTACGACGCTGGCTACAGTAGTTCTCGGAAGACTGACCAAGTGAAGCACAGGGGACAGAAGCAAGTTGGAATCATCTTTCCCCCTACCACTGTTGTGAAATTGCTTTCCACAACAGAGGCTTCTGTCAGCCCTCCCACCAGGCCATGTGAAGCCAACACCCTGGCCAATCAGCAGTGCCTTGAGGCCACATGGAAGCTCTCTAGGCCAACCAATCAGTTTACAGGGCATACCGTGTGAGGTGGGCACAGGTTGGCTACGGGGAGTGCTAAGGCGGGCACGCGGGTGGGGTTGTGGGGATTGTGTGGAAGTTTAGAGTGTGGTGCACCGGGAGGCTGTTACAGGGGTCAACGAAGACTGACAGTTATTTACAGACAGGCCAGACTCTGTCAGTCACCACAGCACTAAGCCTTTGTGGTGCCAGGCCAGTGCTAATGGCACTGTCACCTTCTAATTGTCTGACCGGGGATGTGGGGAATAACAAATAGCCACACACACAACACACACACAAAGGCACGCACACACTGTACATATGCATTTTACATAAGCTGTCCTATTCAAACAAACAGTACACACACACACGGAAACACATTTAAGGTGCATTGGCACTCAACATAATAAAACAATTCCAAAGGTTTTCTAGTACTGTTACTTAGATACATTACACACACACACACACACACACACACACACACAAAACAACAAACCACACGTCCTTGAACACTGGAGATATAATAAAACTGCAGAAACAAGCAGGATAACAAAACATATTATGAGTCATTATGAGATGTAATGACATCAAATATGCAATATGAGCTTGTAAATGAACCCGCTTTTTCATTTCAGGCCTGAGCAGCATGTTTTTGGCTACTTCATGCTGTACGTACGTGACTACAGTTATGGTGCTGCGCACAGTAAATTTAATTTGAGAGCCAAAACAAATGCCGTGGGTTACTTCTTTAAACAAAGTAATATGTCTTCAAGTCATAAGTCATAGGGGAAGAAAGGTGTATAGGAAATTATGAAGGTATTCAATATCTTAGCATCCTGCATATGTTTACATTAAATGGTATGATATAGCCTATGCTTGCTCCCAAAAGCATATAATAGCCAATATGCATGTCGTATGAGACAGGCACAAGCTTTGCAAGCCATATGCTCCACTAGCCTAGTCATAATTACACAATTACTTTATTTAGTAATAATATAATACTTTTAAGAATTTGATTGGTTGTTTTTTTTCTGTTTTTCTTTTCAGTCAAAATGTTTGCTCACGACCCCCAAAATATGCGGTCTATGGTAATGCTTCATGATTGCAAACAGGGTCACAATCTATAAAGCCATAACATATATAATGTAGTGTGTCTCTGGTAGATACAGGTGGCTGCATTCATTTAACAGGACCAAAGGCTGGTAGAAATATTGGTGTATTGTCTGCTTGCTAATTACTCTTCAATTTCCATAATAACATCGAAGCAACTCTTTCTTCCAGTGTTCTGACTGTGTTCCATCGGTCTTGGCCCATTGGACTCAGGCTTACGTGCAGCAGGAGGTGGTCGAGATGAGAATGTCACAAATGGCCTGAAACTAATGTTGGCCTCTCTCCCCTCACAGATTTACAGCGCTCTCCAAATGGGTTCTATTCTTTTCCTGCCTTTTACTCCCCAATCTCAGCCTGTCCCCAGCCACCTCCTCTCGCAACTTGTCTCATGACAGGAACAGTCCTTTCCATCTGTATAGGTATCTATTTAACCAACGCTGGTTTTCAACCTCTCCATTTCCCCTTCTCTTAAATACGTCGAGAGAAATAATGTATTGGACAGCAAAAGCTCAGTAGCATATTCCATTTCAGCACAATGGTAAATCAATGCCATCAAAGCAGCACCGCGTTCAATTCCTCACGAGTATGTCAAGGCCATTTATCCTTACGTGTCTGTGTGTACTTGTAAGTGCAGGTGATGCATTTCTTTGTTACAAGTGTGACAGTAAAACCTGTGATATGGCTTGTCCAATCATTTCAGACTGATCCGAGTAAGAACTGAAATACTTGCATGCATCATCTGTGATGAACACATATTGGTATCTGCCAATACTAAATACGAACTTTGAACTGACGCCAAAAAATAGATTCATTTTACATCCAGGCTAACAAACAGACATATAAAAATAACATGAAATATTATTTTTAGTGGTAGTTAGTTAGTAGTAGCGAGATAGTTTATAAGTAGTTGTATACAGTATAACTGAAGTAATTGCAGTAGTATAAATAATAGCAGTATTAGTAAAAATAATATAAAATATAATTTACAATTAGTGACAACAAAAGCAACAGAATCAGCAGGCTTTTATCTCGGGTTAATCAAATATCCTACAACAGCAGTGCAGCACATTAGCCTCCCATTGTGCCTGGCGCCATGGTGATAACGGCGAAAGGAATTCATTTTCTGCTCTCCGACTGAATGGTCGACCGCCCAAACCAAAGCGGTTCCCATCATTTGATTGGTAATGTCACTGTATAATTACACCTAAAGGTTAATTGGCCTTTAAAAACAAACCCTGAACCTGACTATATGGAGTCCAGCTCTATATGGAAAGAATAAACCACAACAACAGTCAAAGAGTTTCTCCAGCCTTGGATTGTTGGGCTGCTCTAGAATCAAGTGTTCAAGCTTTAAAGGTTGTTCTCGGCCACTTCTGAGACAGGCGAGATAAAGTGTTAAATCCCCATGGTTCCTCTTGTCAGAATGGAGCGCTGTGTTGCACAGAGAATTGGGGATATGGCCGCTCACAGAGCTGCGGACAACATAAGTCACAGCCCCCATGGAGCCATGCCTTCAACTATGGCTGAGGGCTTTACCGCACATACTTCACACATACACCCATACACAATGTGAAGATGAATGCAAAAACACACACACAGCACAACCTGAGCACCCCAACACACACACACACACACACACACACACACACACACACACAGCACAACCTGAGCACCCACACACACACACACACACAAACACAGTGGAAACCCTGTAGGCTTGGTAAATCCAACCATCTAATGGTGAATATGTGCAATATGGATTTAAAGGTTGCATTTCTCAACAATTCTGCACCTCCCCCGACACCCTGGGTCCCAGTGTGTGGGTTTTAGTTGAGGGCGAGTGTCTTCGCGCCTTGGTGGAAGATCTGCCCTGGCGCCGACATGTTGGTGAAAGGCGATTTCTGTAATCCGCCAGTGTAAGCCTTGCTGTACAAATGGGCGTGAGGGACTGTGTGCGTGCGTGTGAGTGTGTGCGCATGTGTGTGTGTGTACTGCAGAAAGCTGAGCGTCAGTCTGGGGGACTGATAAGAGTTTGTGAGTTACAACATGACGTGGTGGAACAGACCTATCAGCCTCAACCAAAAGTCCTCCATGGAAAATCTCACCCTCCTTGCTATGGTAATTAAGCAATAACACACGAGAGGGCGTGCGTTAGACCGAATATCCGCATGGCTGTGATTCGTTCATAGGTACTGTGTTACTGCTTTAATACAACAGTTCGACACGCGCATTTTATTTGTAAATAATAGTAATAAGCGCTAACAAAAAATTATTTTTTTGTTTGTTTAATGATTAATTTGGCTCCGCCAACACAAATAGTCCCGCAACTATAGTTCTAAACTCCTATAAACAGTCTCTGGTTGTGTGTCTGCAACTACGTGGCTGGACTGTTACCAAGCAAAACATAAACATCACGCTAGCGGCTGTTACATACGTGTTCACGTTACCACAGGTCAGATAATCTGTATCTAATACATCCACGTTTGCATCAAGTAGTCATCTACATTTGCCTGTTTCCATTTATCAGGCAGCCAGTGAAGTAAAATCTGGTGAGTCACTTGGAACAGCTTATCAGAAGTGTGTTGTTTTTTGAATTAGCAACTGTTATTAGAAGAACACTGGTAAAGTGGAGTGAAATATTGGCACTCGTGGAATGCCTCTTGTCCAATCAGATCACTTGGTCGGAACTAACTGTTGTATAATGCAAGGTTTTGTTTCTAGTTAGCATGTGGAACTATATGTAAGCATCCTCTACTACAACACAACATTTGTATTTGTACTGTAAACAAACATACATACTATTTATGCAACATAATGTATATAATATCCACATAATAAGCCACCTATCTCTCTCTCTCTCTCCTTCTCTCTCTCTCCCTCTCCCTCTCCGTGTGATGCCTTTGTGATGCCCTGGGGTACAGCAGGCAAATCGCCTGGCATCACGACTCAAATTGGATACAAGAGCAGCTCTTTGCGCCTGCTGGGCGTAATACCACAGTCTTGACTTTCTGGCCTTAGCGATTCTTACCGATATTGTTTTCTCTGCTATTCTTACTTGCCAGCCCTAAGCGGATACTTAGAAAGAATACTGTATGTAGGCTGTCTACACCAAGTTTTTCAATCTCATGGTACAAATGGAAAAAGTTAGTGTTTGTCTAGCTCCACTCAGGGAAAACTTGGTTGAACTGACTTGCAGGACGTGTGGTATTTCCTATAATTATACCAGCTGTCACTCACTCTGACAAGCATCTGGGGGAAAGGCCCTCGGGAGTTTTCAGGTACATTGATTGGTGGGATGACCCAGTCCCTCTTCTGTCGCCGCAGCCCATTGGTGGAAGAGCTCCTCTGGTGTTTTCGAGGAAACTTGATCATTCTGGGCTGGGACTCCCAGCCTCTTGACAGTATCTCTTCAATGCTGACCTGTAGAGAGAGACCACCACATGATCATCATCATCTGCTGGCGAAGGTATGGCAGAAACAGCTGGGCGTGTTTTCATTTCAACACGCTACATCTTATGACAGCTTAGCAGACAACAAATGAATGGTAGAGTGAACGGTAGAAAATAACAGGTTTTCACCCCGGCTGAAATTGAACAAAAAATAGACTACTGTGTTTACAATCAAACTCATATTTGACAGAATCATAAAAAGCACAAAACACATCTGAAAAGAAGGTTATCATAGCTGCACCAAACAGCACCCATGTTTCATTTACAGAACTTGAATTAACTAGTTTAATATAATATGTATAGTATAAAACAATATATACTGTTACAGTATATTAGAAGTAAAATAATTGTCTCTTACAATTTGACCAAACTATAAAACAATTTGAGCTTTCTTAAACCATGTGATAATGTAAGTTGCAAATTGTTTATGAAATGTTACAGATGACTGCAATTTAGAAAATGTATCTTCTCAACATGTGAGACCATTCTGATATTGCAAACTACCTGAGGTGATTCAGAATTGGCCAACTGAGGCCAATGTTAGTGGTGGACACGTTTGCTTTGAGCACTACATTTTAACGTTTTGTGTAATCATTCCAAAATTATAAGATTTAAATTGTCACCCTTCGTCCAGCATCAATGTGTGTTCACCGAGAACTACTTCCTCAGACTGTTTGCTTGTGTTCGCAGCGAAATCAAAGCAAACAATAAACTGTTTGAATATGTTTGCCAATTCTGAGCACACCTCTGATTTGTTGCACTCTACAAATAAGTCTAGAAACTCTCAATTCAACGTAGGTTGTCATAGTGATGTGCCAATAGGTGTCAATAAAATCAGTCAGACTACCTTCAACTGATCTGAACAAAACCCACATGTGCATGGTTTTCCAAAAGGGCGATTAATTGCTGTCGGCACTGACTGAACTATCCACCTAGACACTGATTGGCTAATGGTTCTCTACCCAGATGATTGAACGGTTTTAATTTTAGAGTTCCCAGACTAGTGATTTGCAAATTTAGAGATCTCCCAAAGGGGTTAATAAAGGGGGCTTACAAATGATAATAAATGGCTGAGGGATAATATTTTAAAATTTAATCACAGCTAGACATCACGCTTTGAAAAACTATCAAAAGCGCAAGGATTAAAGCTTCACGAACAAGCAGTAGGCTATTGAGGATCATCATTATTACCACAATCACTAAATACCACCAAAATAATTGACCTAAAAAAGAGATTGTAGATTTTAGTCATGATTCACTTCTAGTGAAATGAGGGTTTAAAAACGTATGAGTGTGTGTCTATTTATCCTCTACGGTGTCCTACTGTGTAAAACGAGTGTATTGCTGTAATCCAGATAATCCTATTGTTGACTTTGCCCCTCGCAAACACAGATGTGTCAACAAACACAAACACACGAGTGGTACTGAATATTCTTTCCTCCTGCTTGATACACAGATGTGAAATCGCACCTGGAGAAACATGCACACGCAAGCATGAGCACAAACGTGTGCACCAGCTCACACAAACTGCGCATGGACAAAAAGACACAGGCACGCACATTTGGGATGGTGATTTTACACCCAATCATCCATCCATCCAAACACAAACAAATTGCCAAAGCAAACACAGGCCAGCAGGCCAGTGTAACAAACACACATGCTCTGCCTGTGATAGGGACAGATTGTAAGCTAAACCTGAGCAAACACTGTATTTGGTTAAATGTTTTACATTTTGTTTTAATTATTTCCCAGTTGACTTGTTTTGAATGTAAGGGTGTGTGTGTGTGTGTGTGTGTGTGTGTGTGTGTGTGTGTGTGTGTGGGGGGGGGGGAAGGCTACAGGTCTCTATTCAGGCCCAGCTGTGGCCTACTCCAGGCAGGGCAAACAGAGAGGAGGTGGAACAGCATCTGGTTAGATGGGTGGACAAGAGAGCAGATGCTCTCGCTAGATAAGATAACTCTCATCCCAGGTCCGCTCATCCACAACGCTCACAGGTACAGACTGGCATAGCGGGGGTGAGAGGGTGGGGGTGGGGCAGGGCGGGTTTGGCGCCAGCACTTTCATGAAGGGTGGCAGGTGGAAGGGTGGCGTGGTCATGCACATGGCCGTCTGAGAGGCTGTGTGTGCATCCGTGCACGCTCATTTGAAACAAAGCAAATTACATAATAACAACAATAAATACATAAATAAAAAAGCCAGACCTGCAAAGTCCAGCCTGCCACAGCACTTTCTATAGCATTCACGCACTGCATGGGTTATTGTGAACATAGATCCCATTAGAAATCCTACACGTTGGCTTCGGCTCTCCATCCAATGTGCTGAGATAAAAGTCCTTATCTCCCTTGCTCAGCCACCGGCGGATGAACGCGCCCTTAAGAATGGCGCGCTCCGCCTCGCTTGAGCCACTCTCCCCGCCGGCGGACAGAGAGCCAGGATGAGGTTGAAACATCTGAGTGGCGGCAGCTGGACAAGGAACAACATTGCGTTGGACATGCTGCCAAGCCCAGACGAATAGGAAAGAGAGAGAGAGAGAGAGAGAGAGAGAGAGAGAGAGAGAGAGAGAGAGAGAGAGAGAGAGAGAGAGAGAGAGAGAGAGTGAGAGAGAGATACAAAGGAGAGAAAAGACTTGTGAGAGATACAAAGGATGGAAGATACTTGAGTGAGTCTGCATGCGGATGATATCAGGGCGTTGGTTGCGCCAGTGTGTGTGTGTGTGTGTGTGTGTGTGTATGTGCGCGTGTGTGCACGTGTGTGCCTGACATTCAAACAGCATGGCAGATGACAGTCGGGAAGAGCTGGCATTGTGGCCGACAGTGGCAGAGTTACAAAGGGAAAAGGAGGAAATAGCACGGAGCATGGTGCCAAATAACTCTATAGCTGCTTATTAGCTTTGGCTTGGTCAAGGTTGGTCAGGTGTAAA
The DNA here is from genome assembly GCA_026546735.1 of Forbesichthys agassizii. NCBI lineage: Eukaryota > Metazoa > Chordata > Actinopteri > Percopsiformes > Amblyopsidae > Forbesichthys > Forbesichthys agassizii. The sequence continues at coordinate 10,308 of JAODLL010005188.1, forward strand.
TGTGTGTGGCAAAGTAGCCTGTGTGTGTGTGTGTGTGTGTGTGCTTCGTTGGACTGTAGGACATTCAGATGCACTCATTAATACCTGCATACATGCGCATTCATGTGCACATGCAGTATGTGCACTAGCTTTTGTGAAAGTATATGCGTGCACATCCTGGACCGGATGAAAGCCGTATTATACGTGTGCTGTCAGAAAATCAGTGTGTGTGTGTGTGTGTGTGTGAGAGAGTGAGAGGAGTTGGAGGAAAATGAGCCCCTGATGCACACTGTGCTCCTGCAGCACTAAGTTAGCAGCACGGCCAGCTGGCAGCACACGCTGCTAGCTAGCCAGCTTACATACAGTGCAATTGGGTGTTTTCTGAGCCCCCTTTACCCCCCCC
>JAODLL010005189.1:0-10688 GCA_026546735.1 Forbesichthys agassizii
TATATATATATATATATATATATATATATATATAATAATTCCATAATTTTGTAAAGGGAAATCGGTAATGTATTCAGTTATAAACATAACTACATAATTATTTTTGACAAATGTCCACCTATCATTGTAATAATACCCATTTAACGTATAAATATCCTACTGCATACAGTATATAAACATACTGCACACTGTAGCATACGCAGTACACTGTATAGAGATATATACATAACAGGTTTTCTCTAGTTGAATTTAGTGCCAAATTGCTCTTTAGCTATGCTGTACAGCTCTTATTACTGACCAAAGTCAATAAACAGTTAAATGTACTGTTAGTGTGTGTGTATATAATTACCAGTGTGGTAATTACAGTGGTTTTATCCATATTGTTTGTACGGTGTGTGTGTGTGTGTGTGTAATTACCAGTTTATGGTAATTACAGTGTTCATTTTATCCATATCACACATTCCTGGTGTGTGATATGAATGTGTGTGAAAATGAACGAGAATCAGTAAACGGTGAACATTTTTATTGTTTTTGTCTGGTGCGGTTTGATTTCCTTGCCAAAACACATGCAGATTTCACTAACAATGAACAGGTTGAACATGAATGGCTCAAAGTGCGATATTGATCGAGAATATATATATATATATATATATATATATATATATATATATATATATGCATGGTGCTATGATAAAGGAAAGATCCATTTGAAGCATATTGAAGCAAATGTCTAGGTAGCCGTATGTGAAACTTCTTATGCATGTTATTATGAGGACCTCTCTGAAGCCTCCAGTCTTTCTCTTACTAGAGTTTCTAGAGAGAACAGGTGAGTGTCTGAGTCCTCAGGAAGAAGAGTTCTCAGAGCATCTGCAAGCTGAAAGAGATACTCTGTGTTCCGCCCGCTTGGCCCAGAGGCGTTGACGATCTGGTTGGCTATCTGCTCCAAAGGGGCGGGACCAAGGTAGTCTGGGTTGTCATGGGAGCCAATGTAGAGCAGTGCCTGACTGGGAGGGGATGTGAGCGGTGGACGTGGGTGAAATGTCGCTGTGACAACCTGGTAACCACCTTTTTCTCGATAGTCAAGGTAGCGCTTCACTTCCTGCTCTCGACCAGTAGGTAGTTTATAGGCCACACCCCAAACACATCCCTCGGAGAGAAGAGAATGGGGATGCATATGTTTAAAGATTAGAGTACACTGTAGCCTGAAAGACCAGAATAAAACATTTGAGTGTACATTTAATTGATCCTGCTTGTTTGAGACAACTGTTTCCATTGGTGTTTGTTTGATACAGACTTCTGCATAGGAAAACATTATTTTGGCACACTGGCTCACCTCAGCTTCTTCCACGAGGGTCACAACTCGACCAGGCTGTGACCAGAACAGACAAAACAGTATAAAGAAATAATGACTGTACACATCTATATAAAATGTATGACTGATTTGTATAAAGTAAACATAGTCGCTGTAAACATAGTTTATACAATATCATCCTATTTAGGCTCATCTGCTGAGATGTGGAACTTTAATATTTAGTATATTACTGGCATTAGGCTTAATTGTAGTATTAGGCTATATGCTACTGCTGAATCGTCCTGTATAACTACTTAGTAAAACATTAGTATTCATGGGAGACAATCAACACAAAAAACATAATAAGCATATTTAGTTTTATTTTATTTGACACCGACGTTGTAAATCCAGTCTTCGCTGCTCTAGCAACTAGAAGGCACACATAACTAACGTACCTTCCCTGGTACTCCTCGATGATCAGTACTGCCCTGCCAAAAACGTCGACTAAAGCCTGTTATGTAACCAATGCGCTTTTCCTCGTATGGAAAGTCTACCTTCCATATTAGAGATCCATACCCGAAAACCCACATGATACGGTCACAGCTGTTATTGACGGCCCGTTGCTAACACTGCTGTACTAGCGAGAATCGGTAGTCCAATACAGAGAACTGTTCTACATTTAACTTTATCAATAATATAGACGACGTTCTTACGTAAGGCATATTTTACTAAATTGTTATAACATGTTACGCCTTGTAAATTATTTCCGAGAAGCACAAACACAGGAGACTACGCAATATGTCAAAGCAGAGGTCTGTCCAACCAAAACAGAGCGTTGATATTTTTTCGCCGCCCATCCCGGACACAGTTCTATCACGGTCAGGTGGCCATGTTTGTAAGGGAACACATTCACAGGAAAAAGATGAGGTCGTCGCCGTTCAGAAAAATCTATCATATAATACTGTTTTGCAGCCTACCTCAAAGCATTCTGAACTGTATTTTAGTAAACTGTAATATAAAATATTTGCACGCTTGTCTTGACGAACATTTTTTTAAACGTCATTGTAACCTATTGTGGCATTTTGTCTGTTATACTGTACAGACTGAGAAGCAAATTACTAATGCTCAATTTCCCCTTTCTGCTTCTGATAAGGAACTACCTGATTACTGTTATCGAAACAGCAGGCCGGTCTGTAAATAAATGCACTTTGCAAGTTATTTGATTTGTGTTGGACTAGACTATAGGCCAATTGTCAGGACGGTTATGAGATGTTATCGTTTCTGCTACTCTGTATTTTTTTCTGATTGTGAAAATATAGGTATTACAACAACATAGCCTAGGCTACACAACACAACTGACTGGTTAGGTATTTGTATAGCCTACAGTAGGCCTAATATCCTATAAAGATAAGTAAGTCAGAAGATATTCAACAAAGGGGGTGTGACCCCTATGACAGAGTTTCTGCAGGAGATCTGCTAAATTATTTGATCCCAAAGTTGTGCATTAATACAACTTATTTTAGCTATAAATATGTTAATCTGTACATTTTTGGGCAGGTTCATGGCTTAGCATAATATACAATATAGCCTACACAGTACATGGCCACCCTAAACAATATCGTTGGCCCATTTTAATAAGAAACATTTTATAATGTAATAGGTGGTACCTCTGAAGTTTCTAAAGTTTCTATCAGCAAAATAGTTATTAGCCATTTACCACAAGACCTTTGTGGTAAATGATTGTAATCTAAACACTTTTTGTGAAATTCTGCAATTATCTCCTCTGCTAGCTGTGTGTGTGTGTGTGTGTGTGTGCGCGCGCGCGTGCGCGCTGAACCCTATCCTGGTGTAACCAGACCCAAATAAGGTTTGGACATGTTCCATTGGTGACTGCTTACAGTCGTTGCATCCTAATAGGCATCGATCTCAGGTTTCTTTTTTAAAGCTGTTATTGCAGACTTTACCCTCTCAGTTTGCACAACTTCATATCTTGTCTCACTTCATCTATTGTAGCTCTACCACCATATTGAAAACATTGACTTCAACATCATTGGATTTACTGTACAGTATGTAGCAACCCCCACTGGTCGCTGATTGGTCCGCCATTAGGTGTGGCTGAACGAACACTTAATTAACCCTTGTGTTGTCCTATGGGTCAAAATGACCCGGTGCACTTTCCAGTAGAGGGCAGCAACCACAACACGGACATATGACATTTCGCAGTTTGCTCCCTCTGCTGCTAGTCTGCTGAAATGCCTTAGGACCGCACAAGGGTTAAGCAAACTGGGTGATTTTGACTATAATCTCAGTGAAAATGTATCTGTGAGCAATAGTCGGGCTGAGCCAGGCTAGCAGACGGGCCTACAGAACGTTGTCCCGACCTTGGCAATGAGTGTCCAATTTGGGGTTCTGAGGAAGAAACTTTTATGGCAGTGAAAATATTTTTGTTTTCATGAGTTAAAATATCAACCAGCTTTCTTCACCTAGTAGGCACATTTAAAGGTATGGTCAGTCATTCTTGCTAACTTCGAGCGCAAATCAAAAGGACCAGGAATTGCATGACAAATGAATGTATATGAACTCATTCATTTCTGCTGCCATTGGCATATTATTGTATAATTATAATTATATATTATGATATTGCTTATTGTTGTCATATTTGATGTCTGCATATTTGTCATTTATGTATTATTATTATTGTTGTCATATGGTTATTGCTGCTGGCTGTAACAAAAATTGCCCCTCATGGATAATAAAGAGAACCTTGAACTTTGAACCAGTGTGGTCATCAGCGGCGGCGGATCACCCGTTGAAATGCATTGCGAAGCAGTGTAGTGTTACGGCTTTGTTGATACGAGCAGTGTTCGCCACTTTGTATATGTTCTAATTTACGGATCCAGGGCTGTGTAGAAGTATCAAATTAAAATGGCTAATAGGTGATATTGGTGGTTAATAATAAAATAATGGACCGATGGACAGTCTTTTTGTGCTGGAGAGAAGCTGAACTGTGAAGAATTAACTGATTTGGACCCAAAATGCACATAGCCAGTATCAGTTGGTGCCAATATGTAGTTGTGGATTGAAGGAAAGGGGATGGGGGAGGTGTTTGATGCCAGAAAAGGATCTCGCTTCTATACTGGGAGACCGGAGGCATTTGGTGACTGAGAAGTTGTGAAGGGGCCTCATAGCTGCGTCAGAGTGGAACCAAGCAGATAATTGCTGGAACAAAGCCGTGCGTATGAGCTGAAGTTGGCGGTGGACGTGGAGTATGGGAGGAGTCAAGACCGTAAGGACCGACGTGAGATGATGCTCTGTCATCAGTTAGAGACGACTTGACACGTCAAGATGGATCTAAAATTATTTCGTGATGGTTAGGATTGTGAATTTTCATCCAGATTTGTGTGTTTCAAATCTTCGTCACGACATGGTGGAATTGTCTTTGTTCTCTTTTTGCTTCTCACAGACAATTCCACAGCAGACGCTTCTGCTTTGAGAACAAAAATAAATTGTGAGTCAATCAGCCTCAATTTATGACATGCTGCAAAAATTCCCTATCAGATAAAAATGCAAAAATAATAGTCATGAGCTTGCTTATGCTTAAAACCAGCTAATTTGGCTGCCAGTGCAGTTAGTGAAATTCACTTGATAATACTTAACTTAATTAGAGTAACTAGATAAGCCATTTATATTAGGAACAAGTTCAACTAGATTTTGAATTTAAAAACTAGATTATCACACTGAGTTAGATAGTATTTGCAAACTTAAGATACCATTTGGCCACTATTTTGCCGTTATTTACAGTAATCAGGACCAAGTCACATGTGCAAGGATGGCCTGGCAATAGATAGTGAAGCTTTTAATAAGGGGTGCAGATAATAGATGAAAAACCTATTTTGTATTGAATCTCATGTCTCGCTTCTTCAATCACAGAAAGTGCTCCATGTTATATGCTGATTCTTTGCTTGCTCAGTTTTTTTTTTTCCTGGCCGATCTTATGGATCCTTTTCACAGACGTGTCACAGCAGGGTAAACACAGCTGCCGCTAATAAAATGAATAATGGGTGTACGGTTGATTTAGGCATGCCGATTAGCAAGCATTGAAGTTACAGACCTCATTATTCATTGTATTTTCTGCAACTGTGTTCATCATACATCTGTGAAAAGGATCCATTGTCCTAATGCAGAACATGCTGCTAATCCTGGAGATACATACTTTATAGATGACCATGGTATCAATCTCTGTGTAAGGCTGGTACTTGTGTTAATGTTTTCCTACTTAAGCTTTCCGGTTATTCGACCTTGAGCATCTCCTTTATGTTTCCTACATATTATAGACTAAATGGTGTATTCAGGGATGTTGACGGTTTCTAATTTATTATTTCACAACATTATCAAGTATTAACAGCATATGGTTTATACTGTAAATCTACAGTTTGTAAATGCTGTGTGGCACATACAGTACTGCTTCTAACAGATTATTAGACACAATATTACGGAATAGTGTATGCTGTTGACATTATTTATTACACTAATTATTATTATTATTATTATTATTATTATTATTACTAATTAATATGATTAAGTTACACTCTTTAATTGTGAACACCAGAATTCTGCCCTATGCAGGTCAGTGTTGAGGTTGGAAATTCAACTGAACAAATTGCAATTTAATGCAGACTTCTGAATATTCATGACAATGTGGAAAACTGTAGGCAATACTATCACTGCAGGCCAGTAGTGGCAGCAGTTCTCATCACAGTTACTGTTCAGAGTTTCCATGAACAACCTGATCTGTTCCATCAACTTCCACAGGTTTGACCACTCTCTGTTTCTGTTATTTCATTTTATTACAGCATGTGGAGCGAATGAAATTGAATTGAAAAGTGGCACTGACTGTATAGGAAGCCAGGTTGAAATCTTTAGCCAGACCTCAACATGAATATAATAGCGGAAGGGGTTTCTTTTGGGTATTGGGGGATGAAGAAACACTGACTGACAATAACCAGCGAGGAGCAGGAGGGGTTATTTGTACTGTAGCGACATAACAATCCACTGTCCTCCTCCTCTGTCATTTCTGCAGCTCCTCTTCTACTCCTCCTGTTTCTTGTCCTTAGTCAGATCAGATAAGACGGGGTGTATTCATTCTAAAGGTGCGAGGGAGATACACATCTCCAATAGCCATGTGAGTGCGTGTTGCATGTGATTGTGCACGTGCGCGTGTGCGTGCGCGTGTGTTTGCGTGCGGATGTGTTTTTCATGACAGTTATGGGAGCTTGTCGTCCTGCTCCTTTAGATCAATGGAGCACAGTTGCCTAGCAACATGCTGATGGGAGGAAGGAGGTGGTGGTGTTGGGGAGGAAGCGGGGGGGGGTGCAGATTAGAAAAAAAGAGATGAGGGGTCTGGAGAAAGAAGGAACGGGAATGGAATGGAATGGGGGTAATATCAACAGACTGGGGTTGAATGAGAGATGGAACAATGCAGCGTTTGATTGTGTGGGTGATGTATAGGACACAATGGGTGCAATGCACACGTGTGTGTGTGTGTGTGTGTGTGCGTGCGTGCGTGCGTGTGTGTGTGTGTGTGCGTGCGTGTGCGTGCGTGCGTGTGTGTGTGTGGCACACGTGTCCATGCGATGTGTGCGCGCACCGTGGCGTGACAGTTTGCGACTGATGAGTTGGCGATGATACTATCGCGCAGAAATAGAACATCAGAGCCGTTACCACGGTGACGCCAGCAGCGCACTCCCTCATTTAGCCGCTGATTTAATTATCTTTATCTTAAATGGGAACAAAGTGGCTGAACGCAATTCGGTGTTGAACGTTACTTACGTGTTATATAGCAGGAGAGATGAACAGGAGGATCGCGGGGAGGGTGTCGGGAAGGGCAGTATATTTCAGGGGTCACGCTAGAGGGACAAACTTAAAGACGAACGCTGGACAGGAGGGGAGGCGGGGGTGGGGTGGGGGGGTTTGGGGGGGGGTTGAGGGCGGAAGAGAGTGGGGAGGTGTAGAAAGAGAGAGAGGGAGAGAGGGGACGAGATCTTCAACCAAGCCTTTATTGGCATTATTCTCTCTTACAACTAAATGATATATCATATATTTATACATTTTTAAACCTAAAGAAAAGTGACATTTCCCCTTACAGGTGCAGAGAGCATCTCTCTGACCCCAAATGCTTTAAAAAAGGGTTTGATACCATTTTACATTCATGAAAACTGAATCAAGAGAAGCGCTTTCACCAGGCCTTTAGCCATTTCTTCTGTATGCATTGCAGTTGACACGCAGACGTCAACGGTGGCTGGGGTGTTGGGCTGTGTGTCTGCGGGCGTGCCTGTTCCCTTAATTTAGTTTTTTTATTGTCAGCCATATGCTCATTTGTAGAGGGGGGAGACAGAGAGAGAGAGATAGAGAGGGAGAGCGTGTGTGATGATCAGGTGTTCCTCTGCCTCAGGAGGGGATGTATGCATATGCTCCAGATCTCCTGTGATATTTACACAGACTGCCAGTGACCGGGAAACAGTGTTTGGGGCGGGGAGGATGGGTGAGGGGAGGGTGTGGGGCAGATTGTGTGTGGAGTAATAGGTTATGTGGTGTGGAGGAAGGCAACATGTCATGATATATATATGAGGGTGGAGAGAGAGAGAGAGAGAGAGAGAGAGAGAGAGAGGGAGGTGTGGAAGGAGGTCTCGGAGGTGTAGCTCTGTGACTGAGTTAGAATAACATGTGGGAACAGAGAGGCTGTTAAACTTTATGGGGGATTGAGAATGGACAATTAGCATCTCAACGAGCTCACTGTCACCTGGAACGTTCTCCCGTGGTTGTCATGGCAACCGGCCACTCTTCCCTCTCCTCCACCCCCCCCCCCCCTCCCTCCCCCCCCTCCTTCCCCGCTCCTATTTCCTCCTAGCCTGCCCTGTCTCTGACGTGCACACAGCCCCCCGTGCACATCACGCACGCCTGCTCGCACATACAAACAGTACGGTACTGTACACACAAATAGGTTTCATATTGTGGTGTGACTTCACTCTTAGAATTTTAATTTGGGAGCTAACATCATCCTGCTGTGCCTGTTTGTGATTGTGTACCCTGGCACACGCGCAGGGAATGTTTGCTGCTGCTTTTGCATTTGTGTTTAAAGCCGGAACTTTAAATGTGATTACCGGGGTGAAAACCCACCACGTTTCATGTAATGTCAGCCTATATTGTATGGGCAGCATGTTGGCCAACATGCCCACATATACTCTCTTCGGCGCTGTTTGTCTTATGGAGGACCAACTGCCGCTTTTATATCTCTCCCTACCTGAGTGAATTCTGCACAAAGACATCTGATTATAAATTGCAGAACAGAAAGGCCTTCATCAATGGTCATTAAGACTGAAATATATCTGTATTACCTGTGAGTAATTCCATGCTATCAGGCATTTGTTTATATGGAACTTTTCAAGTTTTCCACCTTTATTCCCAGTTCCTGGCCAACCCATGTTATCTGATTCTATCTGATGATATTTGTGAGGGATGGGCTGTGTTTCACCCAATGACATTTTAGGGGTCACCGTGTCAAAGGTGAAAGGTAAAAGGTGAAAGAAAGGAAAAGAGAACCTTTCTCCTTGTTACAGAGATTCCCGTTGGCTATGAACTGGGAATGTGCACCCTGACCCTTGACCTTTGCAACGGGCTGAACGGTCGCATTTCTGTGGCAACCTGTTGGTCAAGACTTATAGCCATTCTGAAATGCACGGACACACGAAAAGCTCTGCACATGCGCTCTCTTTTCACGCACAAAAAACTAAATCAGCGGTCTGAGGAGGGCTGTAATGAACTATAGATCTTGAGTCATTCCATTAGTTCACACTCCGTCTCACAAAGACTCAAACACACACACACACACACACACGCGCATTCATGTACGTGCTGACACACACACACACACACACACACACACACACACACACACACAGAGAGAAGCTTTCATTTGGTCCTTGTCAGTCACTCCATCTGTTAGTCAGGTCATCAATGCTAATGACAAGCAAGTCAGTGAACAGATGGACAGGGTGTCCATATGTGTGTTTAAACAATGTGAGAGTATGTGTGTTGTACTGTGTGTGTGTGTGTGTGTGTGTGTGTGTGTGTGTGTGTGTACTGTGCGTTGTGTATACTGTACATGTGAGCTGATCTGATGAAACCTTTGATGATGACAGGCCAGTGGTAGTATTATAAATGAGAGAATAGTTGTATGAGGGTGACCTCTTTCACCACACACACACACACACACACACACACACACACACACGCATATGCGCACACACACACACACATGCACATGTAGCGGTTTGTGCTACAGTGGAATTAGTAAATGTATGAGCTACACAGAAACTCATTACAACACGATTAGAGACAAACCTCCCATTTAATCTCATTTACAAAAGGGCGGCTACTTGTCAAACGCACTCACGCATGCACACACTAACTCACCTACAGTACGTGCACACACAAACACACGCACGCACGCCTCCCAATCATTTTTACTGACGGTGGGAGTGTCTGACCCACATAATAGTTGTCACCGCTGTATAGCTGTAGTGCTCTCGATGCCTCAGAAGTGCAGCGTGTTCTTCCTATTGTACAGGTATATTGTGTTGCTGTTCGAGTACACATCACAGCACCACTATAAGCCTACAGGCTCTCCGTGTCTGCCATTTCAAGCCCCTAGCGTAGTTGTCACCGCAGCGCAACACACATCAGGTACGAATCCCACCATCTCAAATTCAGCTGCAGTCACCGCGGAGCGAACCGACACGAATGGGAGCACAAGCATGGACACACGTATGTAGAGATGGCCCGCTTACGCGCGCGCGCGCACACACACACACACACACACACACACGCAAGTTGACTGGGTGTGTGCTGACTCTCCCTACGAATGCTGACAGATGAGGTTTTATTTTGGGCGGTATATTCTCTCTGCTGGCAGTTCAGACACATATTACAGTGCCAGGGCTTGTACAAACGCCCGCACACAAACACATACGCCTATATATTCCTCACACATACACACAGATACGCTGACCTTCGCTGTGCTGAGTGGGCAAAAAGTTAGGGGTCACTGCTTGCCGTCAGCCTGTCAAGAGTAGGGAGGAAAACGGGGGGAGAAGCAGAGGCCAAAACAAAACACTACAAAGGAATGGAAGGACTGGAGCCCCCATTCAATACTGACTAATGTAATCAGAGGCGGCCCATATATCTGTCACGGGTAATGTTGGCTGAGTTGTGGAAATATAATAGCACACTAGTACAGCACTTTGTCTCTGTAGATATCCACCATGCATTGTGTCATCACCAGATGAACTGAAGGGAATAATTAATTAATTCATTTATTTGTTTTATAGTAATATCATAC
>JAODLL010005190.1:0-10688 GCA_026546735.1 Forbesichthys agassizii
AGACTGGTGACTCCGGGGAGGGGGTGTGGGTTATTGATCATGTCACGTTGTATCATATGCTGTTTGTTTTTTGAGTTTGTTAAGTTAAGTGAAGTTAAGTTAAGTTAAGTTATATTAAAGGACGAGCCAAGGGCTCGTGGCTGTTTTCTTTTCACCGTTGTGTTTTTCGTTCGTTTGCACTCGCCTCCAACACCACAGCGTAACATATATTTTCATTATAAATTGAATTTTAGTTGCATTTCACACGAGTTTTAACATTGGGACTGTAGACTATACAGGGAAAGACAATACTATATTTCAGACAAAAGTGTGTTTTATTTCCACATAGTAATGAGATATTACAGGAACAACTTCATACAAAACCAATATATTACACTCTTGTTGTTTTGCTACTTCGTTTTCTTGTCTAGCTTGGCCCGTTTAGACAATCCTAGGGATTGTTTGCTAGGAATGATGGGATGTGGTGTTGGATGCAGTATATGTGCTCATACGTGGACATTGCTAATCGCATGAAAAAGTACAACTACTTAGTAGAAAAGCAATGCACCATCTATTTACACATGCAAAACTCCCATGTGTATGTGGAACTGAGATCATGCCATTCATGGCACCGATTACTACGCAGCACTGTACAGTCAAAATATCAATATAAGAGCAATAGTCTACATGTTTTTATTCTACCTGTCCCATTGATAGTAATTTCCCATCCCGCCCGTTCACAAGATTGATCGAAAAGTGTATTCCCATTTCACAGGTATTCCAACCCAAGGAAATCCCGACAAAATGTCAGGCTCTAGCCTAGGCTTTAGGTTCTGCTGAGTCACAGCAGAATCTTTGGGGCACCATAGCACCCCCCTATGAAAACGTTAAACAAATCCCAGTTACTCATCATTCTAGCGCCTTTGACCCCACGCCAGTGCTACAAGGACACTATCGACCTCAGGCTTGCACTTTACCGACTGCCATTTTCCTTCCCCGCAGCCCCATTCACTCGACATTTGTCCTCAACATCAACCCAAAGCGGGCAGCTGCTGGCTACAAAGACATCTATGTAAAGTGACAGTTAACCTGGATTAGAGAGCTCTGTGGTCCGTCATCGTCTGGGTGCATAATGTGGATCATATGAGGGGTTCTGCCCTTGTGTCCCTTGCTAGAGATCACCTTTGATCAGAGACACTATAAAGGAGACATGCCACTAAGAGACTTTTGAATGGAGTTCAATAGGAAAATTCTGAAACTGCAAATTTGGCAGTTTCAGAGGCACATATTCCTGGCCTGGCTCCGCCCGCCTATTGCTCCCAGCTCAATTTCTTTTCTCTGAGATTATAGCCTGGAAACCCTGCTAACCAAACCAGGGTCGGTTAGTGAGATGACTATGAAGTCAAGGGTGTTTCAAAATGGTGGTAGTGCCTGACGAGGTGATCAAACGCCGATTCATAATTCAAAATGAACCAGAGGTCTACGCCCAATAGGAGGAAATGACAGTGAACACTTCCCAATTGAGCGTTTCCAGACCTTATTTTACAATTTTAGGTCTGGAAACACCTGACTAATGTATACCCCCCCTCCCCCAAAAGAGGCAATTGTCTGCTTTATAACTGCAAAGCATTAAGCTGTTATCGTGTGGTCACTGACGCAAGCAGGCTGTTGCGCATGTGTAGTAGAATTATAACCTGTTGGTAAAACTTCTTTTTACACCTTATTTTGTTGTCAAAGTCACCAAACATTTACAGCATTTTCATCAGATTTGACTCGCGATTGAATACACACTGTTTTTTATGTCCCATTGACTACCAAAAGTGCAGTTATGGCTACCGCTTCCTTTTCAATACGCTTTTTCTACTAGCTGCCCGGAGGCATTTCAAAGATGGCTGCCGATTGCTGAGACTAGCCTATACTTTGCTTTGATCCTTTGCTGGGATCAGGGGAAGAGCTATTGTATTATAGAGTTATTGCTACCTCAATAACTGCTATGTGCATAGAACACTATCTCATAGTATGTTATGTTTACATTTGGTATTTTTAGTATTTTTTTGAGTAACTGTAATCTTTTTGCACTACTGTGTACTGGTCGGCGCTGCACTGTCTATCACTGTGCCCATTGTCCTGTTCACTGTTAAATAATTGTTTTGTACTGTCCCCTACTCTTTGCACATGTTTTTGCACGCGCACTTTGTATAGATATTTTATATAGGTATTTTATTTAGTCTGTGCACTCTCATGTGCTTCTGTGTTTGTCCTACATTGTTTTATGGTCCATGGTCCTGGAGGAACGTTGTCTCGTTTTATACTAACTGTATATGATTGAAACGATAATAAAACTATTTGACTTGACTTGAGCTACAACGGTAGGACTGTACATCACATAAACTCTCACAAGTCAAATGTACAGAAAGCAACGACCAGCAGATGTAGAGCACGACAGTTTGACTAAGTACGGAACTTCTCATAACATTACTGATTCCATTAAAAATCTAAATAATGAGAGGGAAATTGTTACAATTGAGCAACTGAGCCAGACAAGATTACGATTCACAGAAATTACATAAAAACAAAAGAATGAAAGAAAGGTTTGGTTGCTAGTAGTCATCTGCATCAGTGTGGAAATGTGCCAATGGCAGCAAATCTATCCTCACTTAGATAAAAAAGTATGAATCTTTCTATTCATTATTCAGTATAAACTCCTTTCATTGTCTTTCAAAGCCAAGAAAAAGACAAAAGGGTATTCATATGTAACTCTTTAATGGAATGTCAACGCAATGACATATTATCCAAATTTAGTAAATGATTGATATAATTATATCCTGTTAGCTGGATTTCATACATGGAAAGATATCAATACATTACACAACCACTAATTTAGCTGATAAATTAGTAAAAAAATATATACAAAGAGGTATTGCAAAACAATGTACACGTACAGTGACTGAATGTCTGTGATTATCATCCAACTCTTGGATTGTTAGGTTTAAATGCAATAGGCTAGTCTGTGCCTCCCCCTTAAAAACCAATGCAATAGTACTGTAGGAGTCTCCCTCTTAAAAACCAATGCAAACATCTGTGACTCCCTCTTATAAACCAATGCAGTAGTCTGTGCCTTCCCTTTAAAAAGTATTGCAATAGTCTGTGCCTCCCCCTTAAAAACGAATGCAATAGTCTGTGCCTTCCCATTAAAAACAAATGCAATGGCTTCTGGCTCCCCATTAAAACCCTCTCTCCACCTGCCTTAGTTGGCTGCTTTTATTAACTAGATGCAATGCCAGGGTGTCATCTTGGAAACGGATTTCTAGGGATATTGTAGTGTTTTTTTTCTATTCCTTAACTTCAACAATACAACAAATGTATGCAGAGAACCCTGCTGCATGAAAACCACATCCCAAAGGCTCACAAAAAGAAACACACAAGATTGTGTGTCTGTCTTCATCAGACAGGCACAAGGAAAACCCTTGTAACCACATACAGTAATACATTGATTCTGACATCCCACGATGATCTAATGAGTGATTCCTACATGGTTAGGAATGATCAAAAGCAACAGGTTCAAACGTAACACAATCAGTGCTTCCGAATCACGTGCTGGCAATTAAATGGAGTTTGAGATGTGTCAACCGCTGGACGTGTATGTCTTCCATTAGTCACGTTTGAGCGCGTGTGTGTGTACGTGTGATTGCATCAGTATAAGTTCATATCATGAAAGATTGCTTTCTAGGAATATATATTGCATTGGCAGATGGTCTGCCACTTCTCTGCCACCTTTTAAAAACGAATATACCTTTATTTTACCAGGTCAATCCCATCGAGAAATAATCTAATTTACCAGGGAGACCTGGCCAAGAGGGCAGCTCAGTTAAAAGAGAACAGCATATTCATTAAAATAAAATACAAAACAGTTTGAGACAGACATGTCTGTTAAGAGTCATACAAAGATACATACACCAACAGAGTGACATAGATACATACATGTAACCAGCACGCATGGCTATATATCATAATGCAAATCTAGAAGCAAATTGAGAATAAAATATACTTTCCCCACTACCGTGGTCTAGTTCAGAATAAAGTTAACCTGACATGCCATCAAAACTCTTTGAAAAGGGCAGGCACTTTTCGCTGTCGGCAAACCTGAACCACGCCCGTATAGCTATCAATACGCTGATTAGGAAATTCAGTTCCTACTCGGACACATTCGCAATCACTTCTAGGCTTTCCAGGCTGATTCTCGAGGCAAAGTTAAACTGAAGCTCGCAAGATCATGATGGTCTCGCAAGGCTATAATATCCTGCTGATTGTAATTTTGGCTCCTTTCTCTAAATACGCCCCCTACAGAACTGTCACCTGTCTCTCATTAATCCTAAAAGGTCAAAATAGGTGAGTGAATACTATCCCTGACAGTCATGGACAACATTAAGAGATAACTACACATTTTTTTAAATATAAAGAAACTGTATATATTTATGTATTTATAAACTGTAAATGTGAATAATACAATTCTATAATGTAAAAATACTGTACATATTACATGAACTGTACGTCATAGTGACAGCAGAACACCAGGAACACAGCAGAGCAGAAGATCACTTGTCTAAAAACATCTCACAACCACTATGGTGAGCAATAAATGAGGCTTTCATTGGCCACAAAGCAACTCTGAGCTATATAAAGAAACCCAACATCAAAGTTGAGAAACTGCTCTCATGGCAGATAGTAACTCACACAAACACAGACGTGTAACCAGTGGCGAAAATGACAGGAATAAAGTCTGCGTGCGCTGTGACAGCACTGGAAAGGGTGTACTTGCTGTCCATCTACATTCAGATATGAGGCTGCTATCAGGCTCACAATATGAACATATGAACGAGTGAATGTACACATACATACTGTACATACTGTACATACTGTACGTGTAAACAGATGTCTGCCAGACACGTTTTTTTTGTGTCCGGAGAGAAGACAAGAATTTATCTCAGCCCAAAACGGCAATGCCAGTGTACATTGTAAAAACAGAATCTCAATGTAAACGTGAGGATGTGCAGAACATGCCTGATGTACTAGTAGCATGCAGTCAGATATGAGACTCTGACCGTGGGTATAACCCACATTTGACCCATTCATTCTAAAAGAATGCTTACATATGAAAATGTTTGAAATGTATTGTTTACAAGAGTCCATAGTCAGTGTTGATCAAGCAATCCTTGACTCTCATCTCATATTTAGTAGGGATGGCACAATCCAGTTTTTTCAGTCCCAATACCGATACAGATACCGGCATTTCTATTTTAGGACATAGAAGCATTTTAGAAACCTGCTGCTGATAGTGTGGCCTGGGTAGATTAGACATGGCTGATGCTTGACAGTAGACCTACGCGTGTACATTAATTTAATTGGATTAGCCCCATGGATCGGTTACAACTGAGTCAGTATCTGACCAATTTGTTATCTGAGTATCGTATTGGTGCCATCCCTTATATTTAGTAATTGTTTTATGTACCATTTATGCCATATATTGTTCCAAATGTAATAGAAGTTCTGGCAATGAGGCAAAACACGTTGCCCATTATGCATGGGTGGACTCTTTATGGCACAACACCGCTTTTCCCATGGGTGTTTATTTAGTGTGAATAGGGTACAAGTGACTGTGTGAAGCACTTCACACAATATCGGTGTCTGCGTGCGTGCGTGCATGTGCATGTGCGCGTGCGTGCACGTGCTTTCTCAGTGCGTACCTTGGCTTGGTGCAGGAGCGTTCGCGGTGCATGACCCCTCCTCCACAGGTCCTGGAGCAATCTGACCAGGGCGACCACTCAGACCACTGGCCATGGACCTCCCTGGGACCGTGGTCCCCGTCTTTAACACACTGACCCCTCCGACACCACTGGAGTTGAGAGGTAGGAAGCAAGGACGCAAGGAAGCAAGGAAGGAAGGGAGGTAGAAAGAAAGAAAGAAGGATAGCTCTCATATCAGTACTGGAACAGTGGCTGGGCACATTGCCTCATGTTTCTGGTCTGGACAAATTCCCAGTGCCACACCTGGGCCAGTCAAGAGCCAAAACACACTCTCACAGATTCACACACACACACTCTCTCTCTCTCTCTCTCTCTCTCTCTCTCTCTCTCTCTCTCTCTCTTTCTCACACAAACACACACACACACACACACAGACATTATCCAGGCCAAGCCATGCAGTCAAACCCATCAGCACCTCTCGCCCTCCCCCAATACAATCAGCTGCTATAGGAGGAAGTAGAGCACCTCTGAGTCCATGTGGAACACTTAACGTCCACATGTGTGTTTGTGATCGTCCAAAATGTCAAGGAAATCCGATATGTCCATATTACGTATCCATGTGAGACGCTGTTATGGCTCACAGCGTCTACCGCTGTGCGATGCATTTACAAAACACATATGGATATGCTGTGTATTACATAACCACCAGCGGTGTGTGAACGTCTCACCATATCAGGTCCACAGCTGGTGCCCTCGGCTGCGGGCATGAACTTGGTTTCACATCGATGCCCAGCTCGGTGGCACCACAGGGACTTGCAGATGTCCTGCGAAATTAATTTAAAATTGTTCCAGTCATGCTGTTATCTGTTGTGGTGTTTGGGTCTGGCGTTTTAAAATGTATTCACAAATTCACTTTGTGAATATATACTGGCACGCACCATTGGGAACAGTCCTTGCCTCCTATTGGGCGTTTCGAAACTCTTGGACAGAGCTTAACTGGTCGGCTTTGCTGCAACTGTTTTGATCGCTCCATCTGTCTCTATCACAACTTCAGACCACGCTTGACTTCAACGTCGTCTCACTAACCCACCCTGATTGGACTGCAAGCAGGGTGGCTGGGAAAATGATAATGCCAACAGGGTTCCCAGACTATAATCTCCGCAAAAATAAAGATTGAGCTGAGAGCAAAAATCGGACAGAGCCAAGTTACAGCAACAGCTGCAATGCAATCAGAGCTAACTGTTCGTTTTCCATTCCTTCGTATTCCTTGGTATATCTCAAATATGATTTGACACACAGTTGGATAGTGTGTAAACCTTGTGATCATTCAGGTGTATGTGAATGTATGATATGCTAATGTATGCCCCCCTGGCAAGTATGTTGCCTCCCATAACAC
Organism: Forbesichthys agassizii; assembly: GCA_026546735.1. Taxonomy (NCBI): domain Eukaryota; kingdom Metazoa; phylum Chordata; class Actinopteri; order Percopsiformes; family Amblyopsidae; genus Forbesichthys; species Forbesichthys agassizii. The sequence continues at coordinate 7,120 of JAODLL010005190.1, forward strand.
CTGGCTCTTATCGGGACCACAATTAAGTTTAAGCAACTATGACAACCGGCAATAGGCTGTACCACAAAGCCCCCGTGTTCCCTCTAATCGCTGTACTTTTTGAACAGAACAGGCTATAAATGCATCTGCCATTTGTCTTGACCAAACAGGGATGGAGTGGGCGCACAGTGAGGAGGAGAGGAGAGGAGAGGAGAGGAGAGGAGAGGAGAGGAGAGGAGAGGACTGGCAATGGCTGGGAAATGATGGAGAAGAGGCGTTTAGGAAAAAAGCTAAGGGGCAATTAATGTAAAACCTAAGGGAAAGTGAATGGAGAATCAGTGTGTGTGTGTGTGTGTTTGAATGTTGAACGGCCCAACGCTAATCTACTGGCCGGCACCAAGCAGGTGGTTCACAACCAGCAGACTGCAAATCATTCAGCCCATATAGGGACACAAAAGTGTGGATTACAGCTTCGAGTCCATTGTTGATTAGCACAAGGTTCATTTGCCCACCACAGAGTCCTAAAGGAGTCTTAAGAGACTGCTGTGGTATTTGATCTATACTGTCAGGGATACAAACTGGCAGTTTGGGGAAGTCATGAATAGCTCAGTCTATGTCATGTGTACTAATCTGCTATGTCGACTACTGGCAGTGTCAGCTTCCCAGCGTAAACACTTCTAGGAGATGGAGGGGCAAGCCATGCAAGATTTACATGTGAATGTGTGTTTTACTCAAAGCACCTATAATGGAAGGCTTATCCGAAGACCATTTGGCATGTGTGCTCTTTCACTGGTTGGAATGCTTTTACCAGAGGGTTAAATGTGGGTGTTTGGGGGCACTCTATAGGCTGTAGATCATGCAAATTAATCAAGTGCAAACTTAGTACTGCCTCATTAAAGCTGTAAAGCCCCTTTGCTATTCCCCTGTGTGATAAGTCTCATTCTCCTTATAAAACATCATTCAGTGGTTTAAGGTTTGGGCTGTAGAACAAAGGATTGGTAAACTGCATGATGAGCAAAACTTTTCAATTACGCTAGCATTCATTCTCGGTATCGAGCACACAACACAGAGAACTTTAATGTTTGCTGGTTGCAAAACCACCACCATTTGGGTTTTTTTTTTATAGCAATGTTAAAACAAATGTAGCTTGAATCAATAACATATAATTAAAATACTTTTACAGAAATACTTTTAATAATATAAGCAAGCAATAAGTAAAACGTGAAAGATGCGTTTTCACCAAAGACATTAGAATAAAAACGAAGAGCAATGTAACGTATGTATCTATGGAGCAAAAGGTCTCTGATCTTCTAGTCTTCCAGCATCCTAAATGGAAGTATCACCCTATGTCATTAACTAAACTTGGCATTGACTTGCATGGAGCACTGGAAATTCAAACACAGCCTTCTGGTCTGCATAAAGGAGGATCTCGTTATAACTCTATGGGATCATCACCCCCCCCCCGGGGGCGGGGGCGGAAGTGGAATGCTAAGGTATGTTTGCGTCTCTCATTTTTCTCTATTCTCTCCGCACTGCCAGACTAGACTACCAAGATGGACGGCATCCTGGATGGTGCGAGCGGATTCACGCAAAAGCAAACAATCAATTCCCTCAGGCGTATTAACCGCACCAGCTGCGCAGAATACGACAATATTAGGCATACTGTACATTTGCGCTTCTCTCGCTTTCCGTTGATGCTCACCTTGACGAAGTCCAGGCTGCAGAGCTTGGCCTTGGAGCCAAACTGCCACTTGCACTGCGTGTCGGCGTCGTACAGCTGCCCGGGCAGCTGCTCCGGGTACTTGTACTGACCCAGCTGCCTGGGCTCGTCCACCAGACACGAGGCCTGGGACGTCCCCAGGAACCGGCTCAGATACTGCCGGCTGCAGGTGGACCAGGAGAAGACCCCGTTGTTCCCAGCCAGAGTTGGGGACATGATGTTGCCCTCCGCCTTACGGCAAGGATTCCCTTCTCCATCATGGATCATCCCAAAGCTTGGAAGTAAATACAGAGAGTAATATAATATAATAAAATATAATATACAGTAATGTGATATAATAAAATATAATATACAGTAATGTAATATAATAAAATATAATATACAGTAATATAATATAATAAAATATAATATACAGTAATGTGATATAATAAAATATAATATACAGTAATATAATATAATAAAATATAATATACAGTAATATTAACACCAGACAAAATACATTCATTCCAAACACAAAACAGCTTCTCCTACACACTGTAGATACTTCAGATCTTTCATGGAGGGGAAAATGCATGATAGGGTAAATACTGTATAGTTCATTAAAGCTATTACATCTACAGTTGAATAATTACAGTTTTCTCAGCTTGTCAGAGATGATTTAACCATATATGTCGTTATGGTTTAATAATTACATATTTTTCATCTTGCCAGTGATTTTTTTCTCTATTTCATCTGAGAGAACCTCCTTTATGACCAACCTCATTAAGATATTGGAGATATCTGATTTACTATCAGTTATTCTGAGTTGAGAGCCTTCCAGGCATACAAAAAAAGTTGTACCACAACATACAAATGACAAACACCATATTTCTATCTCAATAGAAATGTGTAACAGATCATGTGGCCTATGGCAGGTTCCATAATTATCTCACATTGCCACGGGAAAGTACTTAAATAGAGCTAATGTACTGTAATGCTATTATTACACAACATATTTGAGTATTTAAATCAAACCACATTCAAGTCATTCAATATTGATTAATCATATACACGGTTCGGCACGATAATGTAAGCCTAAAACATACAACATTGAACTAAAAGCTAGTTTATTTTACATTTTCAAACAACAAGCCTGTGCCTTTGTTATATTTTTCATTCATTTCTTAAGTGTATGGATAAATGGGCTGCATTTATATAAAGCCTTTCTAACCTGGCCCCTCAAAGCGTGTCACAGAATTGCCTCACATTCACCCAGTCACACACCGAAGCTAGTGTCATGCAAGGTCCTACCTGACCACACTGGGAGCAGTTATGGTCAGGTGCCTTGCTCAAGGACACCTCGGCACTTGGTGAGGGGTTAGCTTGGTTCAAACCACTGACTTCTCGATTGGCTGTCGGACCCACTCACTGTGCCACTGTTGTACAGCAATGCAATATACAGTATATTGCATTGCTGTACATACAGTATATGATACATGGTTGCTGCAGTATGGTCATGTAATCGATGGCAGTGTAACACTGTATTATCGGAAATAAGGTGGTAAAGCTCAACTCTGCTTACCAATGTCATGTTATGGGTGAGTTACAGTAGAAAATCAGAACAGGCTATTCATGTTGTGTTGGTGTTCATGTCATGTTCAGGTTGTGTAGTGTTGTGTTCATGTGGTGTTCATGTAGTGTTCATGTAGTGTTAGTGTTAGTGTGGTGTTCATGTGGTGTTCATGTAGTGTTAGTGTTAGTGTTGTGTTCATGTGGTGTTCATGTGGTGTTCATGTAGTGTTAGTGTTAGTGTTGTGTTCATGTGGTGTTCATGTAGTGTTCATGTAGTGTTAGTGTTAGTGTGGTGTTCATGTGGTGTTCATGTAGTGTT
>JAODLL010005192.1:0-10682 GCA_026546735.1 Forbesichthys agassizii
CCCCCCCCCCCCCCCCCCCCCCCCCCCCCCCCCCCCCCCCCCCCCCCCCCCCCCCCCCCCCCCCCCCCCCCCAGGTCGAATAGCACCACAGCCACAGGCTTTTGGTTTTTCAGTCGTTAGGAGCCTGAGAATCACAATGCTAAGGGCTGTTTGTCTTAAAGTGATTTTCCCTCAATTATCAATCCACACATTAATGTTGAATTAAATATTAAATTTGACTGCTTTTCATCTTTGTTTCCGCTGAAGATAACATTATATGTGTGAACCAGGACATGCTGAGAACGTTTGTAAGACACTCAACTCTGTAACTTCTCTGCCTTGAAGTGGATGCTGACCTAGGGGGTACCCCTCCACGAACGGGAGCGTGAGGAAATATATTGACGTAAAGGACGCTCCAGAATTTAGTATTTAACTAAATAACTATCACATATCAGACAGGGACATATCTAGTTTGTCTAGATCAGGAGAACCTCTTAAATGTAAACCTGACTTAGCAACCCACCTTAGATCCTCCAAGAGGTCACACTCGGTCTGGTGTTTGATGTGTAACCTGCTCAACTGCTCAGTATGAGTGTGTTTTAGCTCCTGGGTCACACGTACCTGATATCAGAGGGGGAAAGTTTAGTATTATAATATATAGTATATTATTAGTATTATAATATATAGTATATTATTAATATTATACCTGTATAAAAATAAACATATTTATATATTCACAATGGCAATAAAAAACAACTGCTCTGAGAAGATATTCTGCCAATTAGTTAGTGAGTGGGTGATGTTCTCTAGGTAAATGTTGAGTCTCTGTGGACATGGTGAGCAAATTCCCAAGACTCCTCATTGTGCGTGGACTTGCAGGATAAAGGCTAGTGGCCCATGTGAAAGTGGTCAACTGGGACATTGCAGTGAATTTCCAGTGATTGAGTTTAAATGCCTGCCACACACGTAAATGTAATGTAAAAGCATTGGGAGTATTTTCTGTTGAACCGCTCTTTAGCTCAGAAAACAGCCTTGACCAATATTTATATGAACTCAACACATCTATGGCCAGTCAACTTCAACTTTCCCCAGTGTTGGGTTAAGTGAACCGTGTAGTCTCATCTTATCCATTCCATTGTATCAAGTGATGTTTGGTAAAGCGGTTTAATTTATCTGAATTTGTCCTAATGTTCATAGAATCATTCCAGGACAATCATAATTGTAAGCTTTCACCATAAGATTACTGAAAACATAAATTCAATGATGATGGATATACATACAAGGGCTGCATTTCAATGTCAGTAACATATATAGCCTTATCACAGATATCCAGTGGCACTAAACATGTTGCACCAGACATTTATTACTTTCTCTGTTCAATTGTGCAGTAGTAATGATTAATCAGATCAGACAACACATCACGCATTACTGCATTACGTCAACATTGCAGAAGGCATTACAGTCTAGTGGTCTAGGTGCTGGACATCCAGCTGAAAGGTGAAAGGAATGCGGTGGAACGTGGTGTCTAACCAATACCTGTTGCTCCTTGTAATAACTACTAATTCTAAGTCATTTTGGATAAAAGTGAATGACCAATGACCAATTGTATCCTATATTTTTATTCCACCAGCCAGTTCTTCAATTTTCTGCTTAGTTTTTGTTTTACGGAATTGACCTCTGGGATTGTCAGCTGTCAGACCCAATTTGAGTCAAGGAGGAGCCTCACAGTCGTTCCTGTAGCCACTATATTGTTTTCCTGGGCAGGGCCTGCCACTGATATCCCTGACTGTACCTAGTGGCTGGTAGACCATTAGAGATACACAGGGTGATGTCAGTTCTTGACACAAGCTAATTAACACATTCAGCATCACTTCAATGTAATTATTGTGCCTTCTGCCTAGAATTCACATTCCACATCACCACTGTCACAAGCAATAACCATCTGTTCCAATTCCTACCCATTATCTACAACCACTGACGACGTGGATGTGGATATTTGATAAGACCCCTAAAGTCTTAAATTGCACTATAAACGAGCTATTACCTTATTGAACAATTAATGTTATTGTTATTTGAAATGTACAAATAACATAAAATAATGATAGTTAAATTAAATTAAATTGCATATCTGGGAATTACATTTAAAATCGTAATGTCATCTTTAAAGTGTGAGATAAACATTTAATTAAATCAAATATAATGTGTAGGCCTATTTAGGCTATACAATAAAATCTAGATTTGTATTGTTTACGCAAAATTATTATATTAAAATTATTATCATTATAATTAATATATCTTATAAAGCTTAACTGTAAAGGTATAAAGCTAACTTGTTGTTTAAAAAAATCTGTACAGCAAACCTACTGGGATTGATATTGTCAATGTATGTTATGGTGAGCCATGTTTATGAAATTTGATCCCACAAAAACATTTTTGAATAGCTTTAAAGTGCATGAAACTTTTGGTAACTTTTTGTAAAACAATGCAACAATATATTGGTATTTTGCTTTGTATTTAAACCCAGCAAGAATTTTGTAGCAAATGTGTTTCTATCTTTCAAATAAATATACGGACTGGAATTACTTCATGTTCCTTCAGTTATCTTCATGCGTGTAAGAAAAAAATATTTGCGCACATAACTTACATAACACACAATGAAGCAAAGAAAATAATCAACATTTAAACGCCTCAACAACCGGGCTGACTTCCAACACTTAAATATGCACCATTTCGTCGAGACATTTTGCAGACAAACAGCAGACTACCGTAGTCTACAACGGGACGGGACAACTCACCTTTCTCGGTGGGGGTTGCATTCTAATTTATTAACATAAAAGCTACACAAAAGAATAAAGTGTATCCGGGAATGTTGATGAAAACGAGCTCTCAGTTGACGGATAATAACAGAACGCGAAGTACACTCGTTAAAACTCTGCTAGAGTCAAGCGGCCATGACGATAGGACTGGGTCCACCACCACCCTCCTGTTGAAAATAACTGGCCCCAGGCAACACGGAGCAGAAAAGCCAACTTTGCATTGGAACTGTATTCGGGGACATTGTCGATGAAACCACGTGACAATGCGAAATCAGTCAAAGCGGACGTGGTCGTCTACTTTCGCTATCCACGTGATTTCATCCTCCGTGTCCTGTAGTCGAGGTTGTTTGCTATTCAGCGGGTTTCAGGGGGTAGAGGGGGATGATGGCGACACGCTGAGGAAATGCATGTGAACAACGCTGGAATTCACCCCCCCGGCTCTAGTAGCAACGTCTTTGGGTTATCTGGGGATTAGATGCATCCGTGCGTGTGTGACTCTGACCTCTGTACTCCAGTGCGTGTGGTGCTCAGTGATCATATCGCATGATATCACTCACCTACGTAGATTGTTGTGTCAATGCAGATGTTTTGATGTATTATTTGCTTATTTAATATAGTCTAGCGTCATAATTCTCTTCATCCTATTATTTTGTTGTCTATCCTAGAATTTAAATGTGTTCCCACCATTTAAACAACACACTTTTATGGACAAAGGAGGATATTAACCTCCTGATAACTCCCATCTTGTCTCCACGCCTGAATTGTGCAATTCATTTCTGGACTTCGATGAAAAAATTCTAAACATCCACCTCCATCTACAATCACCCTCCACCCCTGCTGAGAACCCATCCTGGATTAACACATCATTTGGCTCAACCGTACCTACCGCCTCTCTGACTTCATTCCGGCCACTAAAAAGTCCATGCCAACTTGATCCCATGCCCACTAGCCTAATCAAAACATGCTTTCCCTCCATCTCTCGCCTGCTAATTTATTCCAACTATTTCAGTCTGGATTCCGTCCAAAACACAGTACTGTTTGAAACTGCTTTAACAAAAATCACCAATGATCGATTCTGGCCTCCTGTCCATCCTCATCTTACCTGACTGCACCCTTCGACACTATCTCCCACCCACTCCTCCTGGAACGTCTGGCTGGTATTGGTATTGCAGGAGTTGCTCTTTCCTGGTTCACCACCTATCTCTCTCTCAGACGGCCAACAATTCGTCCAAATGAAATCCCACAGATCAAGATGTGAGGCAGTCTTACTGGGTGTTTCCCAAGGCTCGGTGCTGGGTCCACTGCTATATACCCCCTACCCTTGGATACAATCATGCGACACCTCAACAAAACCCACCCTATCCCTCCCCCCGATCTCCATCACCAACTGCCTTCACGACATCCAGAGCTGGATGACCCTAAATGCCACTCTCCCCACACAAGACAACTCCAGCCTGAACATTGCCGGTCTTCCCATCCCACTGTCAACAACTGCAAAAAGTATTTTTTCAAAAAGTCAATTTTGATAACTCCCTTTAAATCGAATCCCTTGTCAAAACCACCACCCAAGCATCCTTCTTCCGCCTCCGCAACATATCTAGACTCCGACCTTCACTATCATACTCACCGAAGCCCTCATCCACGCCTTTGAGTTCACATCTCGATTACTGCAACTCTCTGGCATCCCAACCAAACTCATCAATAGACTCCAGTTAATAATAATAGAATCCTCACCAAAACAAAGTCAACGGACCACATCACTCCTATTCTGATTCAGCTACACTGGCTCCCTGTAAAGCTCCGTATAAACGTCAAGATTCTCCTCCTCACATACAAGGACCACCGCAATCTGGTTCCCTCCTACCTCTCTGACCATCTCCTGCCATATACTCCCTCCCTCTCTTCGCTTCTCCTCTACAGGACTTTTTGTCATCCCCCCCATTCCACCTCTCCACCATGGGGGCTTGGGCCTTCAGCTGATCTGCCCCCAGACTCTGGAACGCACTTCAACTGCACATTCAACATGCCAGTCACCTCTTTTGCCAAGCTCCTCAAAACCCACCTCAAGGTTGCCGATGACATTTGACCCTTTGTTCCACTCTCATCCGTTTTATTTTGTATATATTTCTCAGATCAAATGTTTATGTATATTTCAGCCAACTGTTTTAAATCAATGTATTTGCAATGTAATATGTCTTTGATTGTTTAGAAAGGCAACCCAAATAAAATGTATTATTATTATTATTATCCAGAGGACACAAAACAAATGAAGAAATACTCATATTTTTAGGCAAAGATTTTAATATTTGTTTTAATCTTCAACATGGTACAGTAAATATAATACAATTACAAACCTTACTTCTGGCACTCGCTTCACTAACTGATTGTGATATATATAACATTAAAACAAATGTACACTTCATATATAATGCGAGTCTCTGCCTTAATGTGGCCATGACCCAATAAGGTTAAAATATGTTCCATCACTGCTGCTTTGTTAAGACAGAACATTGCAAGAACCTCCTCAGAGAGCGGCTCAACAGTATATCCTAAGGTGCTCTAAACTCAGTCTGGACAGAAATGGACACTTTTTTTTGGAAGACACAAGAGTATATTTTTCATCAAAACATAAGCATTCAAATCAAAGTTGAACAATGTCGAATGTCCAAAGGAAACCTAAAACATTGAATTTAATCTAGACGTTAAAATTATCCACTGTCCACCGATAGCCGTTCCACTGGACACTGTGTGCCAAGGAGTGTCAAGAACTGTAGACTACTGGACATATCTTGTGCCGTAGTCAGCTAGCTGGTGGGATCTTAGGGACCCCATCTTGCCTGTTTTGGACTACACACACACGCGCGCACACACACAACACAACCGTCGGTACAACTAGCGTGCTTGCTGATAAGTCAAAATAACATTTTCCCGTGTTTAATCATGTGCAATATGTTGTTATACTAAATATGGTGCTATTATGCCACGTCACATGCCATTATTTCACATCTCCATGCCATCAGTTCCTATGTATGATGTTCAGCTATGTCATGGCATTAGGCAATATGTTACTATTTAAATTCCAATACAAATGCTATATATTAGTATTAGCAATGTGTCAACTATGGGTACATGCTGAACAAGAACAATATCAATATGGATTTTAATGGGTCAATAAGATTATATGTAGAAGGTAATCCGGGCAATATCTTTCTGCATACTGAAGAATATATATTGCATTAACTGTGTTTATTACTATGACATAAACAGTAGGTTTAGACTGTGTTAGTTGGTCTGGGAACATGGGTGGGCAAATTGACTATATTCATTTACACAAAATGACCTTTCTATCTAAATCTACTTTCAACCATGCTAGCACATGTACAACTATGCTTAACACATTATCCATTCACTTACTTTTTATGTGAATATTTCATATGGATAAATAGCAATACATGTTGAGATGCACATTGTGGACAGCTTGCAGGCCAACCAATTTTAACAGAAACAGTGTTTTATATGCTGGTTTTAACTGAAAGGTAACTGCAGACACCAGTGCAAATGTACCGTTTAGACGTTCCAATCTTCCAAACCAAACATCTAAAGTGATTGACAGAATTACAAATATCACTTTTAATTCATAAAAATAAAAAAATAAAGAAATTATGCCAGAAAACAACTAAAGCCATACTAACATACAGTGATGGATTATAGACTTTTAAGGTTTAGCACGCAGCGTAGCATTCACATCGACTTGGGTCTGTGCAAATCGTCATGTGCATTGTTCATGCCTTGCATTGAATTACAACTTCTGGAGAGCACAAAACAGGAACTGATGCACAGATGTAAATATGTGAAAAAAAATGCCTCAAGTGTAAGTTATACTTAACAAAGTTATAGCAGAACACAAAATCACAAAAGTAACACACTTAAGTCACACACACACATACATGAAAAGTGTGTGTGTGACAGAGGAAGAGAGAAAGAGAGAAATAAATATAGCGAGAGACTATAATGAGGTAATGTCTACTGAATTTATTTCAAAACAAAACTAATAATAGTAGTGATGATTTATCCTCAAATAACTTGATCTTATCAAAAAAATTACTAACCCCAGAACCTTGAAGTGTAGAAGAACTATTTGTTACATAGCATAGGTTATTATTACTTTTAGATTTTTGTGCAAATGTCACTTATCTTGACACTCATTAGATGTGTTGTTTTCACATAAAGAGAGGAGATGACTGGTATGGTCATCTGACCTACTCCCCCGTCTCATAAATGAAAACGAAGGTTGTTTCACCTTGCGTCTCTTTAAAACTAAATTTTGTCGTTAAGCTTAAAATCTATTCAGTCTACCCGGCTCTAGTACGCTTCTGGTCCGAGACCAGTGGTTCTCATGAAGCAACCAACATGCCATTGTGTATGAGTTCCTCTAGACATGCCCGTTCGTAGCTTCCTGCAACCCAGCCTGTTATTGTGTGCCCAGGAAGCTGTGGCATTGTGACGAAGTTCACTCTGAGACAGACGGAACTGAAACAAGAGCTCTGGGTCATGCAGGTGTCAACTGAGTTAACACCAAAGAGGTAATCGCCAAGTCTGTTAATAGTAGGTCTGCTGCCAGGAATCTTATATAGTGACAAGATACGGTTAACATTGAGTGCTGCCTCACGTTGGCATTAGTTGGATGGATTTATATTTAGTTAACGGTTAAATGGTGCTTTGAAAATTCAAAACCCATGCACATATGTATCTATACTGCCATCTTCTGGTGACCTTAACTATCTGTAATGCAGTCACCTGGCTGTTTAAATGTAAACATCAAATCCAAAAATTATTGCCTGTGATGCTCATCTTCATCCTACATGAGTAGTAACACTTAATTTGTAGGAGATAAGGGCCATCTAGGTCCTACAAACTATCTTTAAATATGTGTGTGTTACGGACCCATTGAAAATCGGACACATTGGCCAAGCTCATTACGTGGTAGCTACATCAATAAAACACAAAACGCACAGAGGACGAAACATGGAATTAGCTCTAAAGCATGATATGAAGAGTGTATTATCCAGTCAGTAAAACAACCATTAGTTATTGACTAATGTACATGCATGTTTACCTAAAATACTTTCATAACAAAACTATAACTGCTTACATTTTAAATTCTATATGCATGTTAATTGATGTATTTGTCTGAAATAACCTTACACTAAGTTACCTTACTTACAGGTTAAAAACATTACTATAAGTATACATTTGTGTCCAGAGGATATTTCAATTTCTTACCATTCTCTAGTTAGTTTTAGTTAGCTGGCAAGATAGCTAACAAATGCACAGGAAATATCCTCTACATTTTGCAATCTGCAAAACTATTGACTGGATGTTATCCCACAAGTTAACGCAGTTTTATACTTCTGTATAATACTGGAAGACAACTTGTATGGACCTGTAATGGAAGATGGCTTGTTTAAAAAAAAGAAAATTGACACATGCTCAAGTGGTTTCCCAGCAGATTTCTGGTAAATAAGCATGTCCCTTTCCTAAAATTAAATAAATAAATCCAAAACCTGAAACAATTGTGAAAAATTTGGCAGCAAAGTCCATGTACATTCTAACTGCTGAAGATGCGGGTGTCAGGCCCTGTCTTCAGAACCAAAGAAAAACTATATACAAACACAAAACATTTGAATTCACTGAAACTATACAAGAAATATACTATACAGTTAGCCAGTGTGTCTGGTGTTTAGAGAGAGAGAGAGAGAGAGAGAGAGAGAGAGAGAGAGAGAGGGGAAAAAAAATTGGCTGGTAGAAAAAGAAAATAAATAAAAAAAGCAGCTTTTACAAAACCCAAATAATGCATGAGCTGGCCCTCGCGCTGTAGTGTTCTGGGTATGCCTGCTATGTGGCCATCGCCAATGTAAGTCTCGGGTTGTTGTGGGGGATGTTTGACTCCAGATCTGAGAGCAGAGGGAAACCAGATGGAACAACTAATTACATGTAGCCTAACAATCTTTCCTCTGAAGTAAACACGGGAAAAAAATGTGTTTTAAAACCAACTGGGGAGGAAACGTTGGGGTGCGCTACAACACATGAACACTGTGTCCAAGTAAAATAAATACAACTAAATAACATTTTACAGTCAGTTATGTACCTGAGGTTGTTTGAGCGTTTCTACCAATGAGGAGGCACGTAGCTGTAGCCAGGTGTGCCCTGGGGCCGGTATGTTGGCACAGTAACCTGGGGTGCTCCAATGTGCTGGGAGTGCTGCGGTGTAGTCAGCAGGGTGCCTGGATAACACACAAAACAAAGAAGGACAATTATTTTTACACGACTATTCAGTCCTCTATTTTGCTGTTTGTTGTGTTGGACACTGTAGATATACTGTAGCCGGGTGTAACTATTGGGAAGTGTTACCAATCGGTGCCTCCTACTGAACCTATACCTCTGGTTAATTTTGAAACTATTGGAAAACTTTTATTGAACCGGCGTTGCTGTGAATGTTTTGATAGCCCCATCTAGCTCTACCGCCATTTTGAAACACGCTTAACTTCTATAGCCAATGGCTGTGAAAACGCTAATGCGAACAGGGTTTCCAGACTACAATCTCAGCTAAATAATTTGAACTGAGAGCAGGCAGAGCCAGATAGATTCATTACTCAAATGTTCAGATGCCCGACTCCGCTGCCTACTGAGCATGAGGCTGGAGAAATTAAACCAGGTTACAAGCTTTCAAATGTATTTATGCTACAGTATTCACTATATAAGAAAAAAATAAGTTTGCATGTTCAGTGTTTAGCCACTATGCTACTACTAGACTAGTAGCATTCAATTATCATAGTTTTTTTTTTTAAGAATAATAATTATAATAATAATAATAATAATAATAATATTATAAATATGACTACTAATACTACTACTACTACTACTACTAATAATAATAATAATAATAGCACCATAATAAGAACAATAAGAACAAGACAAATATTAGATATTATTATGCGTTCGCTCGATTTTGTGCCTCTTGCATTGTGGAGACACAGGGTGCTATTGGCTACATTGTGGAGACACAGGGTGCTATTAGCTACATTGTGAAGGCACAGGGTGCTATTGGCTACATTGTGGAGACACAGGGTGCTAGTGGCTACATTGTGGAGACACAGGGTGCTAGTGGCTACATTGTGAAGACACAGGGTGCTATTGGCTACATTGTGAAGGCACAGGGTGCTATTGGCTACATTGTGAAGGCACAGGGTGCTAGTGGCTACATTGTGAAGGCACAGGGTGCTAGTGGCTACATTGTAATAATAATATAATACAAATAAACTTTATTTGTATAGCACCTTTCATAATGTCCAACTCAACGTGCTTTACAGTCATAAACCTTTGAACAAAGGATGAAGGGAACAAAAACAATTAAACAAAAAGAAATAAAAAACAATGAAAAACTAGGGTAAAGCCATGAAAAAAAAAAAAACATTATTGTATTGGAGTTTGGTGGGACTCTAACCCACTGGGACTCCAACCCAAATATTGAACCCAAATGATTTACGTTTGGTGGGATACTAACCCACCGGGACTCCAAACCAGGCTTTTGGTGGGATTATAACCCACCGGGACTCCAACCCAGGCGTTTTGTGGGATGTTTGTTATGATTTTAACCCACAAGGACTCCAACCCAGGTGTTTGTTTGGATTTTAACCCACCAGGACTCCAACCCAGGCGTTTGGTGGGACTCTAACCCACCGGGACTCCAACCCAGGCATTTGGTGGGACTCTAAACCACCGGGACTCCAACCCTGGCGTTTGGTGGGATTCTAACCCACCAGGACTCCAACCCAGGCGTTTGGTGGGACTCTAACCCACCGGGACTCCAACCCAGGCGTTTGGTGG
>JAODLL010005193.1:0-10681 GCA_026546735.1 Forbesichthys agassizii
ATATATATGTACAGTATATGTGTATATGGTCAGGATCACCCCAAGGGCAAGATAGTTTACATATTTTATGTGCATGAACACATTTTCAATTGTGTGTTTATGTTATTATTTAATTTCTGTTCTCAGCCATGTCTACAGGATCGTGATTCTGCTACATATCCACTCGCCTCAGCCCAGGGATCATGATGGCTTAATGACAGCCTTGCATGCATGGCCCCTATAGACCGTTATGGCCTGAACGTGGGTCCCTTGTGAGTGTTTTTCTGTGACCCCGGTAAAGGGGGAGCAGAGCAAGAGAAAGGGCTAGAGCGGGAAAACGGAAGAAAGAGCAAGTCTTATCTTAGCATCGCCTCTTTGCCCCTGACTTCCTCTCCGCAGAGATAGACAGTCCGCCGGCGCCCGTCACACACTGTCACATCACTAGGCCAGAAAATTACTCCATGGTTTCAATGAAAGGAGAGGAAGATGGAGGCTGTCGCTCTGCTGCTGTGACCCTTATTGCTTGGTATATACAAATCCACTGTTCTCTTGAGGCTTCAACTGAATGTCAACATTATACTGAATTATTTAAGGAGTTTTGGTGCAATTTTAATTAAGATTAAGCACATTTAAATGAATTACTTTATTAAGCACAAAAACAATAGTATAGCCTATCCATCTGTACATGGTTAATGGTTCGTTTGAAGGCCCCAATTTACTTCCCAGGACTCAAGTCCCAGACTGCTTACTTGGTACCTATGCTTGGAACAGGAACGGGTTCCCGGCATCTAGGGCCTATTTGTCCCTGTCTCATGCGGTCTCGTTGAGCACACTCGGCCCTTTATCTGGCGCTGTTCTTTCAGCATTAACGCGGTAGACAAGAGCTGTTTTTTTATCTGGCCCATAATTCAACCTTTACAGCATGTGCAAACATTCCGATGGCTTGCCTGCTTTCTGCGGCAGGCAGCAGAGCTTGCTGTCTCGCGGTGCGCTCCAAGCTCCATGCTTTATTGATTCAATCTCTATAAGCCTCCCTTTTTGTATAAACACATAATTTGTCAAATCGAAATTAAATCAATTTCTGCGTAGTGTATGCTCCTAATTGTTTAAATTAAAAAGACAAACCACATGTATATTTATGTCAAATTGTCATTATAGCGCTTCCGTAAATTTGACTCGATGAAAAAGATAATTACAAATGCGTGGGCGGGCGTTCATGTGTGTGTGCGTGTGCGTGTGTGTGTTGGGGTGGTGGTGGGGGGGGCGTGTAATGTGCTGTAGGCCTACACCTAATGAAAAGGACTACTTTCTAGGTCCTCGCACTGTCTCGCACTGGATACGTCTAAACACACCGAGGGTATCAAGCCGAGCAGAGTTAAAGTAAACACGGCTCTGGCACCAGGCGTCCTCGGGACAGGCGCCCTCGTAAAAATCTCCTCTGGCAGTTTGTCTAGGAGACACGGCATTCGCCACCTCCGCTGTTTAACTTCCATGTGTCCCGTGATTTATGGCATCGGGCGTTCTGCAGATATTAAGATACTAAATATTATAGCTGACAGCAATCGATGCGTCTCGGCTGGGCAGCTACGACAGATTATATGGGGTGTGTGTGTGTGTGTGTGTGTGTGTGTGTACGTTCGTGTTTGTGTTTGTGAGAGGGAGTTTTAGGGTCTTCATTAGAAGGTAGGTCACTTTGGCCTCAGCAAAGTGAACGAAGGAGAGGAAATCGACACAACATAGGCATAGCTGCTGTAGGAGAGAGAGAGAGAGAGAGAGAGAGAGAGTGTGTGGGGAGGGGGAGAGACCACCACAATTACATCACTGCTGGTGGATATTGGGTGCAGCCAGAGGCGCCTTGGTTTGGCGCGAGGGAGGTACAGACCCAGCCAGTGCATTTCTGGTCGTTGGGGAAACATGTGTAAGAGAACCAGAAACCAGGTCGATCAGCTGTCACACCACGTCCCGACGCTGACCGCTGCACACATGGGAGCACAGGAGGCGAGCTGCCAGGTTAAATCACACATCTGACAGTACGAGGTGAATTTTTGCATTTTATTTTATTTTTACACTGACTTTGGAACTTTGGTGAAGTGCCTCACAAGGGACCGCACTCTCTCTCTCGGTGTGCTGGTCATGGACTGTGAAATAACGCTGGCGAATTACTCTACTGCGCATCAGCTCGATCCCCCCTTGCATTTGACTTCTTTCGTTGCTATGGTGAACAGCCAACAGCCATTTGAAACTTTCTGACAAGTTTTTGGAGAGTATATTACCACAGGAAAAACACCCACCTTATGTTAACACCATCTAAGGGAACGCGTCGTTCGTCTTCCTCGAGGATTATACCTGCATTATTTTAATTCCCATATCTTGGAAGCTGCACTGAGGCGATGGATAACCCCTGTTACTACTTGGCTTTGTCTATTTTGGTACTTTCCCTGGGCTGCAAGATTGAGAAGGGTATGTGCCAACACTACTTGCACCTCCGTCCAATTCCTAGCGACCATCTTCCACCAGTGGAGCTGAAAGAGGACCCGGATCCTATTCTGGATCCCAAAGAAAAAGACCTGAATGAAACAGAACTCAGATGCATCCTAGGGAGTCAATTCGACCCACACTTTATGTCCATCACGCCGCCGGATGATAAATACGCCGGGAACGAGGAGGCAGGCGATTCGGACATGAGACAGAAACCCTCAGGCGCGATGCCCAAAGACATCAAAGCCATGGATTTTGACATCCAGAACGGCAAGAAGCAAAAATCTATGAAAAAACTGCGAAGAAAGCTACAAATGTGGCTTTGGTCTTACACGTTTTGTCCGGTTCTTTACTCGTGGAATGACATCGGCAGCAGATTCTGGCCGCGCTACCTGAAAGTGGGAAGCTGTTACAATAAGAATTCTTGTTCTGTCCCTGAAGGGATGTATTGCAAAACTGCTAAATCTGTATTTCATACGATCTTACGATGGTATTGCCATTCGAAAAAGGGGGTTTTGAAATGTGCTTGGATACTTGTTCAGTACCCCGTTGTATCAGAGTGCAAATGCTCCTGTCAGAACTGAAAATAACTTCACATGAAAAGCCATTAGGCGATCTGACTAATGAAATCATACTTTCATTATTATTTTTATATGCACTGTTAAGTGTAAAAATGTATATTTGATGTAGGCTACATGTGCCATTTTATTTTACAACAAAACTTTGTATAAAAAAGGTCAGTATTATCACTATAATCAATTTGTTAATTGTATGTTGATTGTTTTTATAACTTTATATATTTATACTGACGAGTAGGCTACAACTTTGCCATGCCAAGCATTTATCTGTTGACATCATAGGACTATTAAGCTATTTTCTATAGATAACGAAATTAAATAATAGGCTATAAACTAAAGTAAATAGTTACATATGAAGTGTTCAGATCCTAAATTGAGCCATATAGACTATATCATGAAATCACACAGTTACTTTCAAAAGAAACAAATACTGCCTCACACATTAAATGTATTCATAATCTATGTGTTGTAATCCTGGATGCTGTGCATTAAAAGAATGGGACAAATATTATTTTAAAACATGTAAATTGCGAAAATGAGATTATGAGTCTGTCTATTTATTCTTTTTGTAGTATAGTCTTGTTAAGTTAAAATAAAACCACTCAAATGACACTGGATTGGCAGTCGATTACTTTAAGTGTTGCACTGTGTGTGAGCATTATTGTTTCTGCACCTGAGAACAAATCCATGCAGGAGAAAAATTGTCTGCACCATTGGAGGTTACAAAACAATGATCACATTTAAGATTGGAGTTGTTATATGCTAATTTGGTTATAGTCTGATGTGTAGACCTAAAGATATAAACAGTGCAACCTGCACCGGTGTACAGATAGCTCTGCAAAACACACCTCCTCTTCAACCTTGTGGCTATATCCATGATTGATAGATGGGAAAGTTATTAGTCTAAACCTAATGGTAGTTCTATCAGGTTATCAATGTATAATGTACTGTCAGGTCTTCCATTTCCATTAATTATCATGTGAATCACAACCCCACAACAATTCAAATAATCTTATGAAATCCCAGGGATTCCCCAAAGAACCAATCATCATAACGCGCTCAGTCCTGTCTCTGTAAATGAGTTCTGCTCTCAGAATACTTCTGTCAAAACCACAGCGGCACAAAGGAGCTGTTTGCAAATATGGAGAATAAAACAAACAGGTTTTTTATTACTATTTTAGGAATTATGTATTATAATATCCTAATAAGCCCTTCAAATAACTCTTTCTGTGACATTGACAACTGTGACAAGACATGTCCACCTCAACACACACGCACGTGCACACGCAAACACACACACACACACACACGCACACGCACGCAATGCGATAGCATCCAAAATGGTGTAGTGTTTTTCTAATGAACCATTCTAGTACTTAACAGTAAACATGGTTTTTGGGAAGTGCAGGCAGGCCGTACTAGGTTATTGCTAATGCGTGAGAGATGTATTACAGTATGTCAGTGTGTGAGCGTTTGCCTGGTTTAAGTGGTGCTGCAGGCACAGACACACTGTTACATTTTTCCAACAAGCGCAACTGAATTTTTCCTGACTTGGTTGAGCCATTTTTGAACATCAGTTTCCTGATTAATAAAACCTAATGTGTGGACCCCTGAGTTCCCCCCTGAATGTGTCCTGAATCAACTAGGGATGATACCTGGATAGTTGTTTTGTTTGGTTCCCTAAACTGCGGAAATGTGAATAATTTTAGGACGGGCTATTAGCAAACAACTCCGTCAGTAGCATCATATCAAACCAGTCAAATCTGAATGATGCTTTGCTTAGCGTGGTGCACAGCAGACCCTTGAGCATCTAGGATTGTAGTGCATTGCAAAGGCTTCCTAATCCATATTCTTTATGTCTCATTTGCATTTACTCTATAAGTATTAATGTTAGTTATGAATATAATCCAAATTTATGCTTTGCGTATAAAACAAAATGTCACCCAATCGGCAGATGCTTAGACCTGCAATTGACAGTAAGTACAATTGCGAGTATTATAGGTGGAGTCGGCTCTTGTAACCAAAACACTTCACATTCAGTGAATATGTTCTAATTGTCCATTATGTGTGTGTGCTGAAAATACATTTGATGTTTCTACACAGCTCTGGCTCTCTAAATAGGAACACAAACAATGTGGGGCATACCGCAACACGCACTATCCCAGGCTTGGCAATGTGTGTCTAATTTATGTAGCGGAATGTCTGAGGGAGCACCCTATGGTATTGAAGGTGTTTTTGTTTTGACTGAGTTTAAATTTTCTCCAAGTTCCCTGATTCCACCTTTAAGAAGCATGTAGGGGTTAGACATCTTGCTCAAGAGTGCCCACAGGTATCGACAATTGACCCCTTAACCTTTCAGCTGGTATAGTAGTACACCGCCATTAAGATATCCTGATCCACTATCAACCACGGAGCAATGTCTCTTTGGAACAAACTAAAAATGAAGTATTACTTCAATGAAAAATAGACAATAAGTACGCCCATGTAGGGTTTACAGTTTTTCCCACAACTGTGTTTGACGCCAGCCATGTCCAGGCTCTCAGCATAGGACTTTGCAAAGGGATTAAAAGTTAAAGACCTTCATTTTCAGATTGTTCCATTTAAGCTGTGCGGCGCCTGAAATACATACCGGGGCAGAACGTCAGAAGCATTCTTGTCATAGAGAGAGGGAAGCAGAGAGACAGAGAGAGAGAGAGAGAGAGAGAGAGAGAGAGAGAGAGAGAGAGAGAGAGGCTCAGAAAGACAGACAGTGTTTGAAACGGGCAGATTAGAGAGTCTCTGACAGGCAGACAGATAAAGAGACAGACAATTAGCCAAATAGGATTGTTGCTAATGTCTTCACTATATTGTTAAGGTCAGGGATTAGCTTTATGGCGTATGCTAATTCACATTTCAAGCTATGATTCAAGAACTATAAACTGAACTAACAGCCAAGCAGTTTATGTAATCCATAGACAGGCCGACCAACATTATGCAGAGGCAACCGTGTGGGCCTACACACAAACACTCACACACATGCACACACACACACACACACACACACACATCCACTCAAACTTCTCATTTGTAGTGCTCTCAATCTCCACTTCACAGAAGCACCTTGTCACCCAGTGTGTTTATAAAGCTGTGCTCTAAGACAGATAAGGAGACACGGCTGGCATGGAGCCACTTTGTAATACCCAGTGAGGTTGTGTAGTTATTATGGGGTTCTTCTATCTGGGGTGGTAAGGGTGGTCACCTCCCATAAAAGGTTCACGGGCTTATCTGTAAGCATCCTTGAGCTTGATGCCTAGGGAAATAATTCCAGGAATCTAGAAACAGGAGCATTTAATTGGTCCTGCTACAACAGGTTCAAAGCACCTTAGATCTCCTCATCAACCTTGTGCTTTAAAAGTATGGCAGAGATACTACTGATACGATGCCTCCAAAGTGCTATCATGTCCTTGACTCAATGTCGGAGCCGCATTAATGACGCTTATAAGCCAAGATTTCATTCCTTGATTTAGCTCTGAATTTTTAATGGTATCCGGAAAGGTCCCTGCCCTTATGAGGCAATGGAGACTAGGAATACCATGTTTGGGTGGGAATCGGCAAGTAGGATGAAATGCAAGCAACGCAGTAAGCTTTCCAATTGACAAGAAAATGGCGTCCTCAAAGCGTATCGTGGCCTTCGTGTCTCATGGCTAACCACACTGACTAGAGACAGGTGAAGCATGAGGAGCTAGAGGAGAGGCTGCATACAGTAGGTGTTCTGGACAGAGGAGTGAACCACGTTGCTATGCTGTGTGTGTGTGTGTGTGTGTGTGTGTGTGTGTGTGTGTGTGTGTGTGTGTGTGTGTGAGGTGCACTGAGTGAGAGGTGCACTGAGTGAGAGGCTGCTCTTTTTGGTTTCAAACAGGCGCTTATCACCACAGGGTGGGCAGGTATGCAGGCCGAGGTCAAACCTGGCTTTGATCTCACTGCCTCTTTACCCCCCCCCCCCCCTCTCTCTCTCTCTCTCTCTCTCTCTCTCTCTCTCTCTCTCTGTGTGTGCCTATGTCTAAACCAGACTGGTGGCTGACACAATCAGCCTTTTGATGAAACCCGAAGCCAGTCTGTCCATTAGCGGATGAACAGACCTATGACCCATAGCACAGCTCGGATGATGTAAAGACATGAAGCACGAGCTGAGATGCCACTGCTTCCATTGTATGCTGCACGCTGCATCCAGACACGAAGCGTAGTTGCAGGTCACTGCCACACACCCAAGGTCTTGATGGGTGATTCCCCTGGGCTGGCCCCTGCACATAGATGCTGTTAAAGACTGCTTATGGGTCAATCTAACAGCTTTATGTCCTGCCAACAGAAGAAATACGCTCCGAGGAGAGGCAGTGGTTGTTACAGTAACCGCTTGCCAGCAGAGTGTACATGCCCACACACGCTGACACACACACGCACACACACACACAAAGACAGCACGTACCACACATACAGTTGATAGACAGTTGCGATAGCCAATCAGATCACGAGTTGTTGACAGTAGGCTACCTAGCTGGCGTCACTTTGTGATTGTATACTCACTCACCGCCGTAAAACAACAAGGAGAAGGAGGATAGCCTACTCACTTGGGAGTTCAACGCAGATCAACCGGGCTGCACCGGAGCCACACCCGGTTAGCAGTGAGATAAATTTAATATATCTTCTCAAGGGCAAAACGTTGATTTTCAACCAAATCAACATTTTGCACTCCTTCTGTCACCTTGGTAGTGTCTCTCTGATATTAATCAGCGATTTTGCAATTTAGTGTACACTCTTGTTAAAGCTTGACTGTATTCTATGTGGACTTATTAAAACTTTTTGGACAGTTAATTTTAAATATCCTTTTATTTATTTATTTTTGACAGTACCATGTAGAGAGATGTTTTAATTGCTGATGCGGGTTTATTGATTTTTAAATGCACTGGAAAATAGCCCGTTTTGTACACAATTGATGCAAAGTAGTGCGGAAGGGTGTATGTATACTATTTCTCCAGCCGTGGTCACGTGGTGTCTATTCAAAGTCGGACTAAGTAGGAAATCATTGAAGGCCTAGTTGTGAAATGCACGGCCCGCCACTGTATAATTGTAAATATATGCAGGTGTCAAGGGGTAAAATAATTATATATTTGATCATAAATATGTTTTAAACAATTAACATTAGATGATAGATAAATAGGTGGCTGGACGGACAGATTGATGGACGGACGGATGGATGGATAATGAGCCGGTTCAATCTACACAGCGCTACCTGCAGGTAGAGAAAGCTCATGTTAACCCATGGGTCTATGCCACTCCTAGTCTATAGGAGCCACTAGGTGTCAGTATAAAGTCTGAGACTAGCTGTTTTTTGGGGGAACTACTGAAAGCACCTTTAACTGGTGCATGTGCACGCATGCATGTGAGTCCAGATCTAATCATGTCCCAAACACTAGGCTAGACTACATTCCCACATTTCACTTCATGGTCTGGACACTCTCCATTGGGGATTGTTTACAGTCGTTAATTCAAATGGGTATAGAATTCTGGTTAATAGTAAAACTATTGCACAGCCTTTAACCATTCGGCTACAACTGATCGTATCGCTTCATCTGCCTCTTCTGTCATTTCAGAACAAACACTTGACTTCAACGTCATTGCACTTCCCAATATTCTCTAATTAGTCCAGAGTGGCTGTGTTGAAATTGAGCATGAGAGTAATCGTGGGGCAGAGCCAGGCTAGCCAAACAGTTTTTGGTTAAAAAAGTAATTCTGCTCAGTTATTATTCACGTATTGGACACCATCTAAATCCATATAAAACACAAAATCCATGGAATGCAAAACACACCATGTTCACCCTGATACTATACATGCTATTGCTCTATATTGGATCCTAACATCCACCCATTTGCTCAGTATAGGACAGTTCATTTGCTTGTGAACAGCACCCACATCTGCTCTAGGTGGGTGCTCCTGGTCTCTTGTACATTCATGAGTGTCAGTTGTACTACTGTAATTACATCATGTCTAGAATTACCTTTCTATGTGAGTGGAACAGACTCTGAGCGGGAGGACTTCCTGCATTAGAAACGTAATAGCGCTGTGTTGAACACCACAAAACCGGTGTACATGAATTTCAGTGTTCAGTCAAAAAACGTTCTCCAGGAAAAGCGAATCCTGTATCGTGATAGTTTTCAGCAAATGTGTTTTGGCCAGTATGAAAGTTGCTGTCATCATAACCATTTATTTTGGTTAACTCTAAGCTATGGATGTGAAAACTGGGTTGGTCACAAATTATTGCATGGAACTATGTGGCATACTCTCATACACGGACACTCTCTCTCTCTCTCTCTCTCTCTCTCTCTCTCTCTCTCTCTCTCTCTCTCAAAAACAAGCTTCCATATACACACATACTGTACATACACTAACATGCACACACACTTATAAATACAAGCACCCACAATTGTTTACATTGTGTTATTTTGGCATCCCAGACTCATAATTACATAATATACCTCTGTTCCTCAAAATACTCACCACTTGTTCTCATAAGCACGCACACACACACACACACACACACACACATACACACACACACACACACACACACACACACACACACACACACACACACACACACACACACACACACACACACACACACCTTGCTTTCAAACAATAACCCTTTTAACCATGTGGCTCTGTTACTCATAATATCTCTCAATCTGTTACATGCCCTCTCTGTGTGTGTGTGTGTGTGTGTGTGTGTGTGTGTGTGTGTGTGTGTGTGTATGTGCGTGGGTGTGTGCATGTGCGTGTGCGTGAGCGTATGAGACAGATTAAAGAGAGAGAGTGAGTGAGAGTTTACTAGTGATCAAGGGAGAGCGAAGGAAAAGTGTCCGACCTACCGGAAGTGGGAAGAAGGAGAGGAAAATGCATAGAAACAGTTTTATTGGGGGTGGAGGGGGGGACTAGTGGTTGTGTTGGTATGCTCGGGGTTCTATTGGGGTAAATATTTGTGTAAACGGGTTGCAAATGTGTAAATGAGTAAATATTTCATTAAGTTCCATTTTGTTGGCAGAGCAGTACATTGATTGAAACATGCAAACTCCACAACGTCAAGTTACCAAGCTCTTTATCTGGCTTGGATGAAGGAGCTAAAACGTATGATTCGTAATCTACCCTGTCACCCAAAATATCTGATTTATCAACAGACACAGAATTAATAGTAAATACAGTAAATATAATGTATAAATACCAATCAAAAAGATACATATTGTCACATATTTTCACTATATTTTCGGGCCTATTACACAGTTATAAATTATTTAAAACAATTTGTGCAGGAATCTACAATGTCCCTGTCTATAATAGGCACTGTTCAGAAAATAAAACAAATAGAAAAACACTCCTTTTTACAAAATTAATAATGCCATATTCTTTCAAAATAAAACTGCACAATCAGAAGTTCGGTAAACACGCACACACACGCACATATATATATATATACTTTGCGTCAAAAGGAGCCAGTTGAGGTGGTACGGGTAACTGTGTTCCAGGCACGTCCAGCTGGAAGGAGGCCTCGGGGAAGACCCAGGACTAGGTGGAGAGATTATATCTCCACATTGGTCTGGGAACGCCTCAGGATCCC